>OY735200.1:61211135-61251135 GCA_963457665.1 Thysanoteuthis rhombus
AACTATGCGAACGACTGGGATACAGCCATGTAGAGAAATGTTCCAGCACACACAAAAGACAGTCCTGGACAGTAGAACCAATGAAACACTCTGGGACTCTAACATCTTGACCGTCCACTTCGAAAGGGCGAGAAACATGGTTGTCAGGGTGGTAGCAAAGATAGTAGGCACACTGAAAACTGTACCGAAAACATTGGAAACTAAATTGGAGGAGCCAGGGATTAGAAGAATGATTGAGACTGTACAGACCACAGATCTACTTGGATCAGCACTAATACTGTGGAGAGTACTGGAAAATATGAGACAAGGCCACAAGTTGTCAACGTTGGTCCACTTAACTTGAATGAAAGAGGTATGCGTTAGTTAAGATGGGGGAGGTTGATACGATACAAACAAAAGTGACGAGAAAAATACGAGGAGATGAACGTCTGACGAGACTTGCGGTCATCAGGAGAAGAAGTGCAAACCACATCATAACACAGCATGGACTGTGGGAAGACTGTGATGACCACCTGACACCTGGTGTGGACGAGTAATAATAATAGTAATACTGGTCATAGTGGGCGCACTAGGAACTGTCCCCAAAACACTGAGGGTGAGACTGGAGGAGATCAGGATTAGGGGAAGGATTGAGACCGTACAGACCACATAGTACTACTGGGAACTGCACAGATACTGAGGAAGGTGCTAGAGATGTAAGTACTGCAACGAATTTTAGCCCTGACATGATAGGTGAAAGAGAGAGGAGACGCTAGCTGAAGACCTGAGGAGACTTATTATCACTCAGCCTTCAGCGATAACCACTGGGCAACCGGTGTGAAACTGTAAATCGCAGAATTACTGCGACCTATGAGTACTAGGAGAGGAGGGCTGGAGACTTGAGGAGACTTGCTGTCACTCAAACTCCTGCGGTTACCACCAGACAACTGGTGTGAGATTCCAAATAATAATAATAATAATAATAATAATAATAATAATAATAATAATAATAATAATAATAATAATAATGATGATGATGATGATGATAATGATAATGATAATGATGATGATAATGATGATAATAATAATAATGATGATGATGATGATGATGACGATGATTACAATAATCCCCGCGCGTTTAAACAAAGATCTGGTGTTACCTTCTGAATTTGACGTTTATTATTTGGGAACCAACCCGTCCTATCTTTGCACTTTCACAACACAGCTGACAATTCCATTGTGAGTAACGAAATAGTTTTTGGTATCATATCAACTGATAAATTAAAATGTTCCAAGTATATTGCCAGTGCAGCTGATAAACTATCCAGAAAACTGGGACTAACAACGGATACTTACACTTGGGATCGTTCCTTGTAACATATAAGACTAATGTCCGCCTTCACCTTGAATTCTGTCTAAGAGCCTAAGAGAAAACAAAGTCTTATATCTGAGGTCGAGAGACGAGCAACTAAGCACAAGTACGAGTCAAGAAAAGAGTTTAAAAGAGTTCAAGTTGACAACTCATAAAGGATTAGTGGGGTCAGAGAGACTGTAGAGCAGAAGCGAGTAGATTGAATGTAAGAAATTCTTTTAGCAATTGAGTGATAGGATTATGGAATAAATTTATGGGATATGTAGTGCTATCAACGGATGGAAAAGGGTTTAAGAATAATTATGATGTTCATTACACCAACACTAATGTCAATGTTTAATGACGGATACTGAGTAAACATGATTATTTGATGTGTGCTTTTTCATACAAAGTCTATACTTTTTCTCCGCCCTGAAATAAATGTTTCAATTATACTAAGTATCGTCAAATATTTGGGTAAGTCTGCCGTCGTTATTCATGGGACTGTCAATAACATCGAAGGCCTAAGCCTCCCTTCCCGGTAATCATCTTATTTATTTTTTTTTTTTTTTGCTCTCAACGTCAGAATCACTTTTTAAAAAAATTTTCATTTTTTATTTATTTCATTATCCTTTTGATTCGGCTCATCAACATCTCCATTTCACTTTGTTTTCGGAGTTTTCCTGATTAATTTTCCCCTTTTTCCCTGTTGATATGACATAGTCTCTCTTTCTTTGCATTGCTTAAAAAAAAAAAAATTCCACCACCACTGCCACCATCACCACTATCATCATCATCATCATCATCATCATCATCGTATCTTCTTCCTTTGTCTATTATTCGTTTTTACTTCACCTTTCTCTCTTTTATCTTTATTTTTTTTAAATTTTGAGTTGCCTTTTTCTTTTTTTTTCAACTGTTGAGTATCATCGTCTTTATCATTCTTCTTCTCCTCCTCCTCCTCCCCCCTCCTCCTCATCATCATCAGGGACATCTCCCGCCTTTCCTTTTCTTTCCTTTGCTCATCTTGGTCACGGTTTCTCTCCCCGATTTTACTATTCAGTTTTCCTCCTGGGTCATCTACATCATCGTCGCCACCAACCCTTATAATCATCATCACCATCGTAAACTGATCCATGCTTTCTCTTCATAATTTGCTTGATTGTTGGATGTGAATAATACGTTCGCTCCTACCGTGAAGTCACCTTCTACCCTTTTTTTATCTTTTTCGGTCGAGGACCAGCGTTCATATTTGTTTGGCAGCTGAGTGACGTCAGGAGAAGACTTCGATTTGAAGAGTCGGGTTGAAGTCGTTGTAGGTGATACACGTTTGATGGTGGGAGTTACAGTTCAAGATACCAGGTGTATTTCTTGCCGTATCAAAATGGATAGAAATACATTAAGTTAAAGCAAGGGTAACCCAGTCCATGTCGAGGGCAGCAATTGCAGCTTTTCCCACATTTGACGACCCTAAGGACTAAAGGTCACACGCATACACATACATACAAACACACACACACGAGCATATATATATATATATATATATATATATATATATATATATATATATATATATAAATATATATATATATATATATATATATATATATATACATATATACACACACAAACACACACACATATGTATATATGTATATACTTGTTTATATTTATCTACGTACGTGTCTTTCGTTCGTGTGAGTCACATTTTCAGTAATTGTGTTATAGATGAAATAAAATGTTACTTTACTTCAGAGTCAACATCCATAGCTCAGTCGTAAGATGTCGGATTGAACTGCCGACGATGACTGTTCGGAGTAAGGTGTGGCAGCTTGAGATTTATTTTCATTACGTTTATTTCAGTGATTTATTAGGAACTCATCAAGAAGATAGGTAGAGGGAGGGAGGGAGGGAGGGAGAGAGAGAAGTAAAAAGAAAAGGTCAGGTAAATTAATTAGAGAGAGAGAGAGAGAGAGAGAGAGAGAGAGAGAGAGAGAGAGAGAGAGAGAGAGAGAGAGAGAGAGAAATGGAGACAAAAGATAAGAAAGAGAGGTGTACCACTCAAACTCGTAGGCGGACATCTTTGATTACTTGGTGTCAGGGAAGATGGAAGAGGAGAAAAGAAAGGTTGGAAAGAGAGAATGTAGAACGAAAAGGAGGGTAGAGATAGAGAGTGTAGGAAGGAGGAAGGAGAGGAAAGAGAAAAGTGCCGCTGGGATAGGAAGAGAAATTTCTGATTTTGAGGACATCCAATTCTGTACTTATCGAGTTAGATATTAAATTAGCTTTTTCTTATCGAATTAAATATTTTTTACTTTTAATAATTTTGATAATTCCTACAAGAATTTTTCAAGATTCAAACACTTCTAGGGGATTACAATTTCAAAGGAGATTATGTATCTCATATTTCTCCATAAACCTGAAACATCTCATATTTTTCAAAATGACCGTCGAATAATGTATCTTGTAACTATACTCTTCTCGTTACAGTTTTCCATTCTTTTCATGACCTATATCATTCTAAAAAAGCATTAAACATTTTCCTCGTTTCCCTACAAAATCATCTAGTTTGAATTATTTTTGAAACAAAGATCATAATTTCGATGGTCTATTCTATCATTATGATTATAGTAGACGCTCAACACTGATGTTGATATTATTCTTTCATCGATCTTATGACTATCCCCTTTTTTATTCTGGTCATTTACCTTTCATTTACTTTATGACTTTTTTTTCGTTACGTAATCGTCTTTCCTTTCCTCAACGATAATCTTACGAAGTTACGTAGACAAGTCTGTAGCGTAATCAAGGAAAAGGCATTTATCTTGCACAACAAATACTCATCTATCAACATAATATCTTTCATAATCAATGCAATGATGAATATTCATCACATAGATTAAACATACAGAGAACATTTCAGATCAAAATTCAGCTATTTACTTCGTGTTAGACTACGTATTTTTCATTTTTCATCTATACTAATAGAAGTGCTACCCGAAAGTTTGGGAAATATTGACAACATGCGTGAATCGAATGTAAAACCGACTACCCTCTAGAGATCACTGTATGGATATGAATTGGGATTTCTTCGAAAGAGATAGTGGATACTAGGTATTAGGGTATGTAATTATTTTCATGGTCGAATTCCCCGGGTTTTTGAATTACGCTTCGTAAAAGCAGTTTAGAATCTCAGAAAACTTTGCCTCTCATTTAACCAGTGGATACCATACACCTTTTGTGAGAAGAGACTTATTTTTACACTTGAGAAAATAATACTCATTTGGTGTGAAGCATCAATTAACAGATCTGTAATCGAATTTCTGCAAATGTAACAATCATTTGCCCAGTGCAATTAGACTGCCGATCAAATAAAAAAAGCATTTTACGTTACTGACTTAGCAGACTCTAACACAACGCTTGATTCAGAATCACCAAGAGAATAAAAAACAGGAAAAAATGCAAGAAGAGAACATCAAGCGTTGCTTTTGCTCTTTAGACATTCGATAGACTTAGTCAACTTTGGCACTAAGGCTGATTCATTGCGAACCCAGTGAAGAACTAATTCGCTTTTTGAAGATCACATTTATCATGATCATCATGATCATCATCATGATCATCATGATCATCATCATCATCATCATCATCATCATCATCATTCTTTCTCCGTCTGTTGTTGGCCACAGACCTTCCCCAGGATTCATCAGACCTCTCTTTCATGGGCGTTACGGAGCCTATTCTTCCTGGACTAGTCTATATCGTCACGCTATCTTATATTTTGCCAGGCAAAGTTTCACATGCGATTTCTGGGGATCCACGTTGTGAGTCGTGATGTCCGGTGATTGTCTGACATTCTTGCAACATGACCAGCCCATCGCTACTTGAATATTTTAATGGATTATATGATATCCCTAACTTCTTTTTTTCTCCGCCATAATGCGCTGTTTTGGGATCTCTCCATGTGATGTTGAGCATGATTTTTTTCATACGCACATTGCATGGTTCTCGGTTTGAGAGTCAATCTTTTGTTTTTGTTCCATGTTTCAGTTTCATTGATGGCCATAGGTAGGATGCATTTTCCTTTAAAAACTAATGGAATTTTCTTGTTCTTAAAGATTGAACTTACTCTACCAAAAGCTTCGTGTAGATCACCAGTCTATAAAAATGAAAGTTTGAAAATTTCAACCATTATTTGTAGAGGTCAATTTTCGGTTTCCAAACAAGGTTGCGCCCAAGTAATTCTTTTTTTGCTAGCAAGGTAAGTGTTCATTAGAGTTAGTAATATAACTACTTTCACACCGTGTCTGGAATTTAGGTTAACTACGTTTGGTTGAAAATGATCGAGGTAGGGAATTGAGTGAATCGATTCACTTATGATGACACAGGTCAGTAGGTTACGATTTCACATTTTTGTCATAATGATTCAGCATTTGAACGACCCGAAATAATTGATGACATTTTTCGGATAATGCCTGTCCTGGAAGTGTATGTTTGGAAATATCAGAACTTTATGATGTGTGGAGCATTTTAGTTTTCTCTTTAGTGTTGCCAAGTCAGATATTACGTATCTAAATACAACATGATTCTAAGAGCGGAAGTCAATAGGGATAATTCATCGAAACTATGAATAAAAATCTGTAATTCTTAATTTTTCAATTCACATTATATTAGATTTCTCAAGAACCGCTATACAAACAACTTTAAACCCGATACTGCACCGCTTTGGGTGCTGATTAATATATTTGGCAAGTATCTACTTGAACAATGGCTAGTTGCTGGATGATCACAGTGCATGCATACACACATATACATGTAAACATTTTTTTAATCGTATTTACGTTACTCAGATTCGAGCAATAGCCATAATAACACTTATTGTTTTGGGTTAAATATCACAATATTACAAACAATACTCTGTAAGCAAATTGCAAGTTTATTCTTTCAGTCGAAGAGTCTTTGAGACCTTGAATTGATATCAGAGAACTATACAAGCTAACTCGAATTGGATCCGAGTTGCTTTCTACTCTTAAGTCAGTGGACTCGATATAGCACTGATAAATACATTGAAAAAAAATGATGTAGAAGTCTTGTAAGCCCCGTGCTCTTTATAGCTCTTTTCAGTCAGTTGTCGTTTACTTCTGTGGGTTTAAATATCTACTACGGTTTTTTTAATTGAGTTGCTCTCGAATATCTTCCATCGTTCTGCAAAAATAAAGTACATTTAAGAAAGACGAGCGTCTGTTTGCTTTGAAAGAATCCAATGCGTTAAAACGTTTTCATTTTGTTTAGTTATTTCTTTCTATTGAGGAGCATAATATTCAAAAACGTTTTGACGGCGCCAATTATGTTTTTCTTAAAATTCTCTGTTTACTTTATCACCTGCTTCCATCATTCGAATAAATATTTTTCATCCGACGTTATTATTATTATTATTATTATTATTATTATTATTATTATTATTATTATTATTATTATTTCGGAATCTCACACCAGTTGCCTGGTGGTAACCGCTGGAGTTTGAGTGACAGCAAGTCTCCTCAAGTCTCCAGCCCTCCTCTCCTATTACTCATAAGTCGCAGTAATTCTACGATTTACAGTTTCACACCGGTTGCCCAGTGGTTATCGCTGAAGGCTGAGTGACAATAAGTCTCCTCAGGTCCTCAGCTAACGTCTCCTCCCTCTTTCGCATATCATGACAGAGCTACTATTCGTTGCAGTGCTTATATCTCTAGCACCTTCCTCAGTATCCGTGCAGTTCCAAGTAGCGCTGTGGTCTGTACGGTCTCTATCCTCCCCCTAATCCCGATCTCCTCCAGTCTCTCCCTCAGCGTTTTGGGGACAGTTCCTAGTGCGCCCACTATGACCGGTACTACCCTGGTTTTCATGTTCCACATTTTCCTTAACTCCCTTGCTAAGTCCTGGTATTTTTCCCTTTTTTCACCCTCCTTCTTTTTTACTCTATGGTCTGCAGGTACAGCAACGTCTACTATTTGGCAGGCCTTCCTTTTTTTGTCTACTATTACTAAGTCCGGCCTTCTTGCCTGGATGAGGTGGTCAGTTTGGATGTCAAAGTCCCACAGTAGTTTGTGGTTGTCATTCTCCAAAACTGCCTCTGGCTTGTGCTGATACCACTTTTCCCCATGGTTGAATCCCATTTGTTTACTTAGTTCCCAGTGTATCATCGTTGCTACTCTATCGTGTCTATGCTTATACTCCTTCTGGGCGAGCTGACTACATTCACTAGTTATGTGGTTTACTGTCTCATCTCTTTCACCGCACATGCGGCATTTGCTGTTTGTCTGTCTTCTGTCGATTTTTGCTTTTATGTAGTTTGTCCTTATGCTTTTGTTTTGGGCTGCCATGATGAGCGATTCTGTTTCTCTCTTAAGGTTTCCCTTTCGTAACCACGTCCATGATTTCTCGTCTGCTATATCTTTTATCTGTCTTTTAAACTCGCCGTACAATTTTTTCCCTTCCCACTTTTCTTTTCTAGTTTGCTGTACCGTTCCATTGCTTTCTACTTTGTTTGTTGCACTATCCCTCGCGCTCTTTATGATTTCTTCACTATTTGTTTGCACATATTTATCTAGGACTACTTTAGCTCTCTGGACACAATCTTCTATGCTGATGAGCCCCCTACCACCTTCTTTTCTCTTAACGTATAGTCTATCTGTATCATCCCTAGGGTGTAATGCTTTATGCATCGTCATAAGTTTCCTTGTTCGCCTATCCATTGATTGGAGCTCTTCCTTTGTCCATCCTAGGAATGGTCCTGTATACCTAACTACTGACACAGCCCAGGTGTTCATTCCTTTTATTAGATTTCTGCTATTTAATTTGGTTTCTAATATTTTCCTTATCCTTCTAAGGTATTCCCTCTTAATTTTCTCCTTCATCTCTTCCCGTTTTATCGTGTCACATTCAAGGACACCTAGGTACTTGTATCGGTCTTGTGCAGTCAATGCCCTAATCTTGTTGTTGTCCGGAAGTTCAATTCCCTCAGTCATTGAAAGCCTTCCTTTGTGCATTACCATGATTGCGCATTTTTCTATCCCAAACTCCATTCCTATGTCATCACTATATTCCCTTACTTCGTTTAACAGAGTCTCAAGCTCTCCCCTGTTTTTCGCAAACAATTTAATATCGTCCATGTACATTAAGTGGTTGACCTTTCCTTTTGTTTTAGAGAAGTGGTATCCTTTGCTGTTTTTCAGGATTCTGTTAAGCGGTATCATTGTTAGAACAAATAATAGTGGGGACAACGAGTCTCTATTATTATTATTATTATTATAAGTAGTAGTAGTAGTAATAGTAGTAGTTGTCGTATAGTTATTATCGTCTTCCTTTCTCTGACTAATTATTCCCATCCTTGTTTCTTGCCGTGCATATTGCTACAACCAGTTTTACAGTAATCTTTTATACAGTTATTATTCGTTCCCAGTACCTCATCATCATTGATTTATTATTATTATTATTATTATTATTATTATTATTATTATTATTATTATTATTATTATTATTATTATTATTATTATCACTACTACTACTACTATTCATTTTCACACCAGTTGTCTGGTGGTCACCGCTGGAGCAAGTCTTCTCAGATCTCCAGCCCTCCTCTCTAGATTCTCCTAGTCCACAGCACTGCTGTGGTTTACAGTTTCACACTGGTTGCCCGGTGGTCATTGCTGAAGGCTGAGTGACAGTGAGTCTCCTCAAGTCTTCAGCCCACATCTCATCTCTCCCTCGCCTATCACACCAGTGCAGTGGTTTACACCTCCGCTACCTTCTGGGTATGTGTGAAAGCTGAGTGACAGTAAGTCACGTCAGGTCTTCAACCGTCCTCTCATATCCCTCTCGCCTATCACTGCAGCGCTGTGGTTCGTACATTCACCACCACAGTGCTGTGTCTGCAGGCACGGCCACGCGTATAATTTGGCAGATTCTCAACTTCTTGTCCATGATTACCAGGTCCCGTCTTCTCGCTTAAATAGGTTAATTAGTTTGGATGTTAAAATCCCAAGGTAATTTGTGATTTCCATTATCCGGGACTGTCTCTGGTTGGCGCCGGTATCACTTTTCTGCATGGTTGAATCTCATTCGTTTGCTCAGTTCCCAGTTTATCGCTGTTGCAACTTTATCGTGTTTGTGTTTATACTCCTTATTGGCTGGTTGATTAGATTCACTAATCATAAGGTTTACTACCTCATCCCTTTCCGAACATAAGAGGCATTTGCTGTTTGGGTTCTGTCGAGTCTTGGTAAGATATAGTTAGTCCTGATGCATTTGTTTTGTTCTGTCATGATGAGCGATTCAGTTTCTCTTTTCGGGTTTCCTTTTCGTAGCCATATCCATGATCTCACGTCCTCAACACCCTGTTTCTGTCTTTTAGATTCACCGTATGATTTGTTTTGTTCCCATATTTCTTTCCTTATTTACTGTGCAGCTCCTTTGTCTTCTGATCTTTTGTTGTTCGTTGCGCTACATCGGGCGGTCTTCATACTGCCTTCACTGTTTCTCGTTTTTTTGCCCTTTAGACATAGTCCTCAATGCTGAAAAGTCCTTTGCTGCCTCCTTTCCTCTTCACATACAGTATATCAATGTCATATTAATATAACCATTATTTGTATTTTCACACCAGTTGCCTGGTGGTCACCGCTGGAGACTGAGTGACAGCGAGTCTCCTCCAGTCTCCATACCTCCTCTCTACACCCTTGCAGTACGCAGCATAGCTCTGGCCCACACTTTCACACAGTGGTTGTTATCGCTGAATGACAGTAAGTTCTCAGGTTTTCTAACCCTTTTCTGGTAATTTCCTCACCTTTTACAGCAGCACTGCTGTTTGTACCGCCTCCGACATGCCTATCTTTGCTGTTAAGCCATTGCTAATAGCTGAGGTTCTAAGTATATTTACCATTATAGGCACTACTTCCCAGAACTTCATGTACCACACATTCTTCAGCTCCTTTGCCAGGTATTCTTTGAGATTTATTATTGCTATTTTCAATTTCACACCAGTTACCCGGTGGTTACCACTAGGGGTTGAGTGACAGCTAGTCTCCTCAAGTCTCCAGCCCTCCTCTCCACACTTTCATAGTCCGCAGCAATAGTGCGGTTTACAGTTTCACACTGGGTGCCCGGTGGTCATTGCTGAAAGCTGAATGACAGTGAGTCTCCTCAAGTCTTCAGCCCACATCTCATCTCTCCCTCGCCTATCACACCAGTGCAGTGGTTCACACCTCCGCTACCTTCTGGGTATGTGTGTTTATATTATTATTATTATTATTATTATTATTATTATTATTATTATTATTATTATTATTATTATTATTATTATTATTATTATTATTATTACTAACGTCTAGTGGTGTTCATTGCACATCGAGTTTCTGCTAGGAACCTAGGCCAGGCAACAACGTTATGACCTAATATGCCCTAGCATTTTCCCTTTTTTCTCACATACGAGACATGGTTCAACATAGACCCAGTACAAAAAGTTGCACAAGAAACATTACATAGTTGTCTAAAGGACAATGTTCACTTAGTCAGTACTTGGCGAAAGTTATGGGGGGTCCCTGTGGGGACAATTTTCTTTATCTAAGCAATGCTTTGGTTTCCAGGTATTCCACCTAGATATTTGTTGGCACTCTTTTCCATGACCCAAAACAGTCATATAACGTCAGGGTTCAGTCGTAAGTTGTCACATTTTTGTGAACCCAATTCCCGCGTCTTCGTACTACTGCATGTTCAAACCAGATATCTGGTGGTCATCGCCAGTGCCAGAGTGATAGGAAGGCTCTCCAAGTCTTCACTCCTCTAAGAATTTCCGCAGTCCACGGCAGTGCTGTGGTTGGTATGTTCTACAGTCCTCCTCTCAGTTTCTACACATATCACTGCAGAGCTATTTGTTCTCATTACTTCACCATCATTAATCATGAATAGTGTGCACTTTGCCGTCAAGTTCTTATTTCTCAAAGCCACAATCATCGCCACCATCACAACCATCATCGTCATCATCATCATCAGTCAGATGTTCGACATGAACAATATCTCCTTGCTTTTCTTTGTTCAAGCTTCGAGATCAATGACAGCAATTCAAATAACGATGATAATATCATTAATAATATTTGTCACTATTCATTAAGGAGCAGTTAATTAACGTTTGATCATTTCAGTCTGCCTCATTGGAATATAAAATTTGCAATCAAACAGCAGACACTATTTAATTATGTTTCCGACAACATTATTATTAACATCACCAGCAGAGACGAATATAACAACATTTATCACAAATGATGATGATAATAATAATAATAATAATAATAATAATAATAATAATAATAATAATAATAATAATAATAATCATCATCATCATCATCAGAAGAAGAAGAAGAAGAAGAAGGAGAAGAAACGAAGTTCCAGAATCTGTTTTTGTTTTCACAAACAGAACGCTTCAATGGTCACGCAAGCTATCAAAACACACAGACAGACGCTGACACAGAAACAGACACAGATACACACTTAGAGTTACCCATGCATGCGCACACACATACGCATACGCAAATGGCATGCACAAAAATAAACAGATAGGCCAGCAAACACACAAGGACACATACGAATATCCACGCATTCACAAAGTCTTCATTACAAATATCATATTTATTTGTCTCTTTGAAATTTGTTCCTTTTTTTTAATCAGTTTTTTTTGCTTTCTATCATGTTCATTTTAAAACCTCTTTAATATATATATATATATATATATATATATATATATATATATATATATATTATCTCTTGAAATTCCACTATTATTATTGTGTCTTGTTTCACTCTACTGTTTAAGTCTCCATTTCTACTGCTGCTTCCCTCTTCCCTCCCTTCAATTCCTTCCTCTCATCTCCCCTCCTTCCATTCTCTCCTTCCTTTTCTATTTGTTTACTCATTTATCCATATATTCCTCCGTTCAATTTTTCCCTTCTTTATTTAATTCTTCCCCTCCTCTCAGATACTTTCTTTCTTTATTTACAGGCTCATCCATTTTTTTTTTGCCTTTCCCGTTAAAAACACAAAGAGCCCTACCAGTCCACATATCAAATGCTCACAGGCATACATCGCACGTTGCAACAACGCGACCTACATAAGTGTCATCTTAGAAGGTCTCTCTTTTGAAAAAAACGCTTTTTTGGCTGTATTCTTCTTCCTACCCGGAATGAAGGAGAGAGAGAAAAAAAAAAAAAGTAAAGAAAAAGTACAGCATTCATCAGAGGCATCCCAACCCATTTCAAAAGCATCATCACCATTCCACTCTTCTCAATCCAAATATTCCTCGTGTGATAGACGACATCTCAGATTGCATTCTGGCCCCAGGGAGCCAGTCTTCGCTGTCCCCAAAATTCTTGCGGTATCTTCGCCAAGTTACGTTTCAATACGTGGGTCCTTGAGGCGAATGTGTGTAAAAACAGCAATGATTTACTCTAACTAAACCCGGTTGAAGGATATATTCCTAGCGCATCAATTGTGAACCGAACACACTGAAATCTGCTTCCGAGAAGAATCTACTTTTCCTTTTTTTCTTTTCGTTCAATGAAGTTTTATAACCCAGCACTATCAATTTGTGACTACTATTATCATTTATCTTATTTCTATAATTTGTTTTGGCTCAAAATTTCACTCAGGCATTCGATTCACGGTAGTAAGTAAACAGCCCTGATTAAAAGTAAAGAATAACCCCGCAGCATGACTCGAACTCACACATCCCTTTGTCACAGTGAAGCCCAATTAAACATACCAGCTGCTCTGCTATCCGAGCTTCGAGAACCTAACGGCTTGACGTAATATAAACTCAAACCTTAAACCCACTCTCCATCTCGATCTCCCCAGCACCATGTTTGTTTTAGTTTCTGAACTGGTAGTATCAGTAATGCGATTATCTGTTTATTCCAGTTGTATTCATGACTACTGTTTAGAATTTCAAGATGAAGGAAAATAGCCGTCAAAATCAATAATGGATCCCATTTTTTGCTCACCACATTATACTTGCCGATTTCCCTTATACCTTATATAAGTCTTAGTAATCGGGTGACCCAAAAAGATCATTTGGTTGATCAAGTGAAGAAAAATTCGAATTGAAAAAAAATTAACATTAACTTAATTGACTTGAACAGATCTACCGTCTTGTTCCACTGTCTTCTACCATCAGTCAGCCAACTTCATAATTTCATCCTCCCAGAAATGTCCATCCCTCTCTGTAATGAACTGATCCTAGATCCCCTTTTTCAGTTTACCGCAGAATCGAAATTATTATTCATTAAAAGAATTCTTTAAAAACCGGAATAAATGGTAATCTAAAGGTGTAATATCTAGTAAATATGGCGCATGATTGTATATTTCTCGGCCAAGATGTAATAGTTTTAGGCTCGGCGCCAAAGATAGATATAGTCTAATATTATAGTCCATGGTATTACACCTGCTCTCCTCTGATCAAAATCCAGACTTTTTTTCTATTGATTGCTGCCCACAACGATTGGTATAATTGGATGCAGAATTGTTTGAATCAATCTTTTGGTTCATTGAAATGAGGTCATAGTTGGTAATATACTTCCAACCACATCATCATCTTCACAGCACCATAGATGAGGTCCAGCCATTGATACGAATAGCAGTGGGTTGGTTTGCTTGCTCCATTATCTCTTGCATCCCACGTTGTTCTAATCATTTTACATCACCCGTCACATTTTTTTTTTAAACCGGATCATTCGCATAACATTTGAGTAGCAAATCGCACATGCAAATACTTGCTTTTTTACCGCTTATCTCATGCGGAAACCTGACATCAGAGTGACTGACATAACCAAGATAACGAATATGATTTTCAACGCTTGGATATTTTGAGTATTCGTGTTATCTCTCGCATCTTCAAACGTTGGGTATTCTCAAGTAATGTCCCCGATTGATCGCTATCAACCTCTACTGGTTAACCCGACTACGGCACATCGTTATGCAAGAAAAATTCAGATAGGAAACTTTGCACATCCCTTTCGACACATTCGATAATTCGCAGTGCCTTCTCCATAAACTGCAAAAGTTTCTTGGCGTTTGAATGGTATTTTTCACTTTCCTGACATAAAAAAAATGCATTTGTTTGAATGTTCTTTATTTTTTTAAAATCTTTGATTCTTTAATCAATAAACAAAAATACTCAGGAGAGGGAAATAGTGTTGCCTTCATCTTCCAAGTCGGGAAAGTTCTTCTTGCTTTGGAAAATATCATTCAAAATCCTAATTTCTATCAGGGCCCGAACAGCAAGTGGCTTCAGTCGGGATTATGCAATTATTTTAGACACGAGATAGGCCCTAAAACCCGTATTTCTTTAGTCTAACAAGTGTATTTCTGCATAAATGATAATTAAACTCAGCTCTATGACGGATGCACTATATATTCATTGAACTTTGCTGTGTTTGACATGGGGTCAAAATAATTCAGTACCCAGAAAGATTCAACCACTGAACTTGCATGAGAGGATTTACTTCAGCTTATCGAGACATCTTGCCGAGTATGTCTGTGTCAATATAATTTCTAAAAGAGACAGTTGCTTGTGGAGATAAGCGGTGATCCTTACCTCCCAGTCGAAACATGTCTGATGTGATCTATCTATTTATCTATCTACATATCTATGCTTTGCTTAGTCTGGCAAAGATCTGTAATTGTAGAGAAACCAGTTTGACTTCAACTTTGTCTACTATTGAATTGACTTGGAAGGTAGCTTGCTAATCATTAATCTATTGCAAAGAAGAAAACCTATTCATTATTCTGTGATGGGAATGATAGCTAGTGAGCCATTAATTGTATTTTGGTTCCCTACTGGGCGCTTCCATTACACCACCAGCGTATGTGTAAGGCTTCTAAATTCCATTTGATCCGTTCAAGAAGATGAAGAGACAAATAGAATCAAATTCACAATCAATTGCTCGCAAGATCTTCACATTAGCCGAGGTTGAATGCACACATTTTAAATGAAGATTCTTAAGAAAAGAACATATCTAGTTAGTCACCCAATAGAAACCGTTTTAAGACCAACTTCCTTTGGTAGCATGTCACGTTTTGGGTGATCAATTGAAAAATTCAGAAAAAAGCTGATCAATATTGTTTTACATTTTGTTGGAAAATGATCACGGAGGAAGTCTGAATTGGAAAAAACAAAACAAAACAAAACAAAAACAACTGAATACAAGCGTAAATGCTGCTGGTCTCCAACTAAGCAACTAATTCAACATAATCTTCCATTGGAAATTGAACTGCCCACTAGAAAACTATTATTGCAGAAGTTTTTTTGCAAGACATGGGGGGGGGCAATTTTCATCCTTTTAACTCTGTTAGTGAGGCATGTACGCGAGATACATAGATAGTCAACAAACTACCCAGACAAGCAGACCAACCTGAAAACTGATTAAGCCTATGTTTACAGTTTTGGCGACAGATTTAGTGACTGTTTCTAATTGTTAATTTTCAGGGTTTTTTTTATCCTTCCATTTTCTCTCCTTTGTCAGCTCTGGTCTATTCTCAACCTCTTTCTTCCAATTGTACATATTCAGATAGGAATGACCCCTCATATACCAGATTCTGTTATGAGTTTCTTTCTAAAATAGGGGAAATTCATTTTCTTATCTATTTTTAAAGGGCATTTCTATTCCATCAACCGCTGAGAAAGACACTGAAGCTTATTTCTAACTTTGTATGGTGACTGTCAGATAGTGACTGCTCCAGCATCGGGGCTGCCATACAATTTATCATTTTTTAATAAGACTGTCATATCGCTTACACTGAGATAAGAGCTCTCTCCCATGACCTGACTGATGGGGTCATTCTGGATAACCTCGACCATACACACACACACACACACACACACACACATATATATATATATATATATATATATATATATATATATATATATATATATATATATATATATATCATCATCAGTCTTCTCATGTCTGTCATTGAACATACATATTCTCCTGACCTCTCATAGAACCAGTAATTTCCAAACTTGTCCAGTTCGCTTTGCCATCTCATTTTCTGGCAACCACAGTTTTGCATATGATCTCTGGAGATCCAAACAGATTTCTAACATTTTTGCAACATGATCAGCCCCTTGTCATTTTAGTTTTCTGATGAATTCTATGATGTTTTTGATTTTAGTTTCTTTCTTCTTCTTCGTGCTGTCTTTTGATCTTTCTGCGTGATGCTGATCATGATTCTTCCTGCAGCATATTGCATGGTTCTCAGTCCGAGGGTCAATCTTTTGGCTCAGTTCCATATTCCAGCTCCATGAACGACTATCGAGGGTTGCATCTGTTTTATACCCTTCTTTTCAAGACAAATTGTATTTTTTTTGTTCTTGAATGTCGAGCTTGCCTTACCAAACGCTTGCCAACCTGAAATGATTCTTCATTTTATTTCTCCATCTTTGGAGAATCCCATGGAGATTCGTTGTCACAGGTGGATGTAATGATTTACTTCCTTCAGCACTGCATGATCGATTGTGATTGCTGTGTGTTTTCCCTTCTCCGTGTTTGTTGTACATGATATTTTCTATAACCATCCACTTTGGAGCAGCGACGAAAATCGATGACATCAATAAAAAGGTTTGTGGACAAACAAGAAAAATAATCAAAATATTAAATAGACTAAGTTAGTCAGTTATTCTAACAATGTGTTTATATATATATATATATATATATATATATATATATATATATATATATATATATACATATATATATATATGTGAAATGATCAATTGATATTAACAATATATATTCAAAAATATTCTCAATCCAAAGTGCTAAATGCTATGACACAGAGCTAATGAATAAAACTTGCAATACTTTCGATGCCTCATTTGCATCACAAATTTGATCAGACATTAAACTCATTGTAACTTTTTCTCTCTCTCTTTATATATATATATATATATATATATATATATATATATATATCATGTTTATGATGCTGCCTTTTTCCTTCCAAAGTTGAAGTTACAGTTTAAATAAACCGAATGTTGAGTGAATAGAGCACTTTATGAAATAAACCCACCGCACACCGGATATTGGATTACTTACTTTACTTTGGTATTTATATATATATATATATATGACACCTACCCCAATTACAGAACAGATGGAATGATATATTGTATTGACAACACGATATTTTTATTTTTATTTTTCTGCTTTAATTTGTTGGACAACTCGCCTGAAAAATATTCTTTATTTCTTCTTTTCGTTGACCTTATCACTTACCTAATGTTGTTAGTTAAACTGTCAGCTGATTGTAGTTTAAATGTCAATCATCTTTCCCTAGGGAGTTAATCGTATCAGTTTCAAGGGAGGTTACTCTGAAGCAACTCCCTACAACACTGCCTTATCTCAGTCTGATCAAGGTTAAAATACGATGCCCCGGGATTGCCTTTCCTTAAGATGTTCTATCAGTAATTAATTTTTTAAATTGTCTATCCAGCCCCTAGGGGCTATGGTACATTCCTCCTTCACCCTAACCTTATATATATATATATATATATATATATATATATATATATATATATATATATGTGTGTTTTTTTTTCATACGACCCTATCTTATCCTTTTCTCTTTCAAGATACTTAACCAAAACATTTTATCTTTCGGGAGCGAATCAATGTCCCTTACCCTTTATCTGCCCGAACTTGAATCATAAAAGTCATAACAACGTCAAAAACATCACAAAATTGTATTTGCCACAATATAAGACGCATATTTGAGTGATGTGAACATGACGGATATAACACTGCCCCAAATGCATTGACAGGGAGCCGGAAACCAAAGCTTGGAATTTGGTTTAAATTGCATTGTGTGATAGTCCACCAATTACTTTTGCCACTTATGCATATTATTAAGTGGCAAATACGGTAATACAAACAATGAGGTCTCGTTTGTTCTGGTGTTCTCTGCATCGGATGGATGATAATGCACATTTTTTCCACGTAAAGATCTACGAAGCCTAACTTTACTTGGCATAAGCCCATATGAGGATATAGAAAGATTGTGTTGCACTAATCTTCCCAGTGGAGAGTAAAATCAGCATTCGAAGTACTGTCTTTTAATTATGTTCGAACGCCGACGGTTGCCGTCAGAGGAAAATATGCAATTATCCTAACTACCAAGCATGTCCGATATACGTTCTCACGCACAGAATTCTTAGAAGAGAAAAATACGGGCAATGAAACGACCACCATCTCAGCATTTTCAATATTTCATAGAGATCCGTGCCATGTGCATACATAGCTGCAATGTGACTGCACTCTCTATTTTTCTTTCTTAGTTGTTTTGGTGTTGACATCTGTTCATGAGTGGCGGGAAAGTTCTGAGAGAAAGCGGGTTGTGTACTGGGAAAACTGACGTTGTTTTCACACTCTGTTCTGGGGGCGTTCGGCTTTTCTTCAACCACTGACACAATAATGCTAGAAAATTTTGTCTACTTGCAACATGTGTCTGTTGATCCTAAGTTCGTAAGAATTTTTGCACGGATTGTTTTAATCGTTTTTTCCCTCTTTAATCCGTAAACCAACGCTCAGTAAGCATTTTCTATGCCCATTTCACCTGTAAATATCTTAAAGTTTGAAATGAACATATTAACTATATTAGGGGCTATTTTAATTATATTTAGCTCGGACACTAATCATTTGAAACAAGTTAGATTCAGAGAGACATTATTCTATTATTCCACTGAACATTTGGTCTAACATTTTCAAGTTTGTCATTTTTATCGCAACGTTTCGGCAAAAAGTTTTCTAGCTTTCCTCTGGAGTTTGTTGGACTTAATGGATTTTAGATGTTACTTTGTGCTTTTCCTGAAAGAATAAATAATCTCAGTAAGAGTAGTACAGCTCAATATATTTACTTACGGAGTGTCGAAATCTCATACTCTGAAGAGAATTTTTCGGCAAGATATTAAAAAAAAACTCGTTTATTTTAAAGAAAAATTGCTACCTGCCCAGATCTTAAATGTAGGAGGCTTCGACTGAAAATAAACATTTTCTTGGACTCTGCTACATTCGTTATTGAAAATTTAGAACAATGGATGCCATTCGTGAAAGAAGAAGAACAAGAAAACAACAAGATTTGGCTGATCTCTGTATCATTCGTGTTGCCCACCCAGTATCTTCCGAACTCGTCTGAATCTTCACGCTATATTCTATGTGCCTTTTCGCATATGATCTGTGGAGATCTACGTTGTCAGGCGTGATGTCCAGTTGTCTGAAACAATTATTTCCTTGAATGCAGATCTCAGAGTTCTCTTGTGTAATGTTCAATAGATGTGATTAATGGAGGTGCGATTGGGTAAGTTGTTGACGATGAAGAAAATTATGTTGAATAACAAATTTTTGCTGAGGAAAGAAGATGCTTTTTTATCAATAGGTTGTCGGCTGATTTACTCCCGTGTTTGCTCTTTGAAATACAGCTTTTCCCTATATTTACAATGGATTTGAGTGAATGAAAATACAAATAAAACATCATTTAACATTTTAATGGAAGATATATAAGAAGCAGAATCTGGTTTTCTTTGAACACTCTAAAACATTACAAGTTAACAACCATAATAACGTTACTATACTACTTTTCTTTTTCTGTCATCAACATTATCAGTCTTTCAGCATCTGTTGTTGGACATTGACTTTTCTTAGGATTCACCATGTCCCTCGACTGTGGGCGTCGCAGAGCCAATACTTTCTGAATTTGTATAATACGTCTCGCCATGTGGTATTCTGCCGGCTACAGTTGCGCATATGATCTCTATTTAATTATGATTCATGAATTCATCGATTATCTGCCATCCTTGCAGCAGGATCTGCCCATTGCGATTTGGATTTTTTGAATGGATTCTATGATGTGTAGACTCCGGTTTTTTCCCTTATATATTGTGCTGTATTGTGGTCTCTCCATGTGAAGATGAGAACGATTCTTTCATGTGCACCTTGCATGCTTCTCAGTTTGCGGGTGAGTCTCTTGGTTAGGTTCCATGTTTCAGCTCCATAAGTGACTATCGGGAGGATACATTGGTTGTAACCCTTATTTGTAAAACTAATGGGATCTACTTGTTTTTGAAAGTTGAGCTTGCTCTGCCAAAGGCATATTTGTTGCTTGATATCTTCTTTTGAGGATTTCATGGTGATTCATCATTCTAGGTAGATGTAGTGATCTACTTTCTCCAGTTCTGCGTCTTCGATTTTGATCGTTGTGTGTTTATATCCAATGTGATCGTTGAACATGACCTTTGTTTTGATGGGGTTCATGTGAGAGCCAATTGACATGCTTTCTCCATTTAGTTCATCTAGCTTAGGTTGGAAGTTGCGTAGGTATCCTGTAAAAAGGTTAATGTCGTCTGCAAATATGAGGCTGCTCAGATATTCACCGTCAATTTTGATTCCTTTTTTTTTCCCAGCCAAGGTTTCTTAAGATCACCTGGAGGTAGGCAGTGTACACTGTTTATCAAATCTGCTTATGATCATATGAATTCTGTTTATGTCTTATTTGCTCTGTTTTAACAAAGAAAACAAGACAACAGTTAGTATGTGTCCACTGTTAATTTAGTCTCTGTATGATCTTATGATTTCAATTTAAGGTCTTACTTGCCATGTTTTAGCATAGAAAACACGACCACAGTAAGTAAAATTTCATTTTTGTAAATTTTGTTGACACTGATATATTTTTTTTTATCACATCTTTACTTGACAGGAACAGGGATGATAGATCAGCCAATGCTAAGGAAAAAAATTCTCTCCCCACGAAGTCTGTTGCACCCGGCAATCCTTATAAGTCATCAAACTTGCGTGTTGGCAATCATGAAATGTTAATTTGTTTTGGTATCACTGGGAAGATTTCCCGCTGGAATCTGTAAATTGTTAAAACTGAGGAGATGGCAAGATTTGAATCTCCCTCTCAGCCCACTTATTTCTCCATTTTCCTTCCATTACCATATATATATATATATATATATATATATATATATATATATATATATATATATATATATATATATATATATATATATATATATATATATATATATATATAAATAAATATATATATATATATATATTTGCAATTTATTCGCAAGATGGCACTCAAACGGAACCTGATTCATGATACAATTACTGCCCACAAAGTATCCAGTCATTTTGAATAACTCGAGAACTGGTCGTGCAGCCTAGGTGATACTTGGAACTAATCAAGAGGGCCATTGATGTGCATGCGTGCACAGAAACTCTCCTGAAGTGCCATTGTGTGAGCTTGGGTACTGTGCAGTCATCGCATCTACAATGACTAAGCTTGCTTCTTCCTCAGATCTCGTTTAAGTGTTATGTTTTTGTCAAAACATCACACAACGCAAGTTTTCTGCATATCTGCTGTCCAGATTTGTGACTCCTGGATTTTCACTGTTTGAAGCGGGGAGATATTAGACCTCGGACTAGATTAAGGAGAATGAGAAGAGAAAACTGATGGCGAAAGGGACCTATACGCTATTACTTTATAGCAGCAATTTTTAATTTATATCATATGTCTGGATACATCCTGGACAGACCTCGTACATCCGAAGAAGGCTGAAGAACTCACTAAATTGCAATGTTTAAAAGAAGACGTAATCTGAATAATTCATTGAAAAATGTTGATGTTTTATTTCAGGCTTCCAGACGACATTTTTTCTCTGAAGTGTAAACCTAATGAAATTCTTTATAGTTGCAAACATTTTTCGTGAAGTTATTTACAAATCTGTAAATTTTCGATAAGAATGGTAAAGTGTGAAATATTCAAGTCAGAAAACGTGATGATTTACGCTGATATTCAAAGAGTCGTTGAACCAGAAATTTAAGAATCTAGTGTTGATCATTTCAAGTTGCCTGTCTGCGGAGGGACAAGTTTTAGATAAAGTAAAATCCATCAGTGAGATGTAGCATCGTTTTCCACCCTTTACGGCATTCACACCAGTTGCCTGGTAGTCGTCGCTGTAGACTGAGTCACTGCAAGTCTCCTAAAGTATCAAGCCCTCCTCTCAACATTCTCATAGTCTGTAACTTCCACACCAGCTGCGTGATGGTCACTGCTAAAGACTGTGACTGTAAATCACCTCATTCCTCCAGCCCCCACCCTCAGCCTCACATATTACACCAGCACAGTGGTTCGAACCGTCCAAACCTTCCCCCGACTTAACATACACGTGCCTTCTTCATTCAAATTGTTTGGCTAATGCTGATCGCTGGAGATCGTACGTCTCATAATCCCACTTCTATCTGCTATTATTTTTCATACCTTACACACTTTCTTCAGTTCTCTTGCCAAGTCCTGGTATTTTCTTGTTCTTCCACTCTCTTTCATATTCACTGTGTGATCCACGAGCGCAGCAACGTCTATTATTTGGCTGGTTCTCTTTCCCTTGTCTACGACTACAAGGTCTACTCTTCTCACCTGGGTGGTCACTTTGTATGTCGAAGTCCCAGAAATTTTTCGGCTTATATTTTCCAGGGCAGTTTCCGGTTTGTGCTGGTACTATTTGTCTACATGGTCGAAACCAAGTTGTTTACGTAGTTCCCAGTATGACAAATGCTACCCTGAAGTGCCCGTTTTTGTACTTCTTCATGGCTGGTTAACTATATTTGCTGGTTATGCGATTTACAATCTCATCAGTTTCACCCAATGGGGGGCATTTGCTGTTTGTCTAGGTTCTGCCAATCTTCGCCTTGACGGAGCGTTCCTCATGCGTTTGTTTTGGCCTGCAATTATCAGAGATTCTGTTTTTCTCTTGGGGTTTCCTTTGCATAAACATACCCATATTGGCTGGTCTGTGATATTTTCAATCGTTTTATTCCCTGTGTAGTTTTTCTTCTGTTCCCATTTTTCGTTTCTTGTTAACTTTTTTGATGGTCCCCTGTTGTTGTTGTTGTTGTTGTTGTTGTTGTTGTTCTTCTTCTTCTTCTTCTTCTTCTTCTTCTTCTTTATAATCGTTGACATTTTACAACTGCATTTACCGCCAGCTTTCAATAGAGATCAATTGTCCTCAGTAGGGCTTGGTATTGGAGCTGAATCACATAGTGATGCCATTTGGGTAGTCCCAGCGCTTGGCCGGATTTTAGTTCATCCAGACTTTCTGTTGGGTACTTTATGACAATTCCATGGGCTTCAATGACAATCAGCGTCACCTCCATGTTCACTGTCATTTACAGCACCCTGGCAAAGTTTATATACATAACTGAGTATTCACTTCTTCACAGTTTCATCTCGTGGTTCATCAGAGCAGCGGAATCCACTATCTGACGTTTTTTTACCTCTTTTTCCTACCCAAAGATCCCTTATTTTGTCCTGAATTCATTTATTTGATACCCTATGGCAGATTCTCTTCCGTCCATTGGTTTGTAAAGTCGAAGTGCTGTCATTTGCACAGTTCACATTTGATCAGCAAGTTCTCCTCACCAAATCATGTTTCTGTACTTTTTCTCAGCTAATTTGTGGCACTCGATTATTAATTGGTCGATTGTCCAATCTTCATCTTTGGCTTGTCTACCTCTGACGTTCTCGTCTGTCTTGTTTATTTTTACCTTCATACAGTTGATTCTTATGGCGATGCTCTAGGGCAGACTTTAAGAGCAGCTCAGCTTCTCTCTTGAGGTTTCCTCTGTGTAAGCATGTCCTTGTCGATTCTTCAACAATTCTTCTGAACTGCTTGTACAGTTGTTTTTTCTTCCACTTTTGGATTCTCGTTTTTGTGTCCCTTGGTCTTTCAGTCGTTCTCTAGCTAGTTTCATCATAGTCTTCAGCTGTTTAAAGGAAAATCTTAGATGTGTCTTTAACATTTACTCAGGTTTGTATTCCTCGTTCAAGCATTCACATGTAATCCATCATTTAAAAACCTTAGGAGAACTTCTGAAACTAGAGAAGATAGTTTCCACGTGGATTTACAAAAACGATCACAGGTTAACGTTCAATGCCGTATTTTTTTTTACCATAGAGAATGAAGTCGTTTTTGAACAAGATAATAATTGGTGATGAAAAAGTGGATTCATAACAAGAGTTGGTGGGATTCAAAGATAATTCCTCCCAACAAATTGCTGGAAGCAGGACGATATTGTCTCTGTGCAATGCTAACGTGAGTATTTGGCTCGTTTAAGTGATGCACTTGAACTGAAAACATCTCCTCTGGGCAATAACATCGATGGGTGATATTTTTACATAGCAACGGTGGCAATACGTTGAATAAGCGATTAAGCAAACAGTAATGAAGCTAATATCGGGAGTTTTACACGTAGCATATTCTCCAGAACTGCTACATTCAGAACATATTTTTTGGCCTTTTTTTTCTCACTTGACAATAATTTCAACAGTTTCAATACATCAAAAGATCACCCCACGATTTCGTCGAATGCAAACCGTAAGCATTCTCTTCACAATGAAATGCATAATGTAGCTGAGAAGTGACACCAGGAAACCAGGGAAAATACTTTCGCGAATGAAGATTCTGTGAAAGAATTAACAAAAGGTAATGATCACTTTCAGATCAATCGATATGTTTCATCTATAACGTCCAGATCAGTTAGGGAGCAGGATCAAGGAACACCCGTTCCAGCAGAGAGATGCTTGCTTTCATGATCCCGAGTTGCTAATGAGAACGCCCTTTTTGGATAGCTCTGAATGAAAACGTCAGTGTCGAAATCAGTGAGCAAGGCAAAAAACAAACGTAATCATGCGTACAGATACTTCACATTCCAGTAGATCCCAGCCTAATTGGTGTTCTACCGAACAGGCAAGAACGTAAAACCAGCTCATGTATTCTTCAACAACTTTTGCCAAAATTTCTTTTCATAAAATTCTTAATTAAATTCGGTTGGCGAGCTTGAGAACAGACCTGAATTCAAAACAACTTCCAAATCAGGATTTTCAAGCGTCGACTGCAGACATACCGAAGTTCTTAACAAGTAAGTATCATGTCTCATCTGGGAGGAACGTCTGTTCTTTAATTAGTCGCTCTGAAATAAGAATACTTGATTAGAATAATACCTATAGGTAGGTACTAAGGTCTTGAAAAATTCCCTACCAATCCTTCTTAATAACAGGTATTTATACGCCAACCTCTGCTTTAAAATATAAATTACGGCTTCAATACATTGTCAAGCATTTGGGCATGCTTCATTGTGGACATCGGTAGCGTGGTTGTTTTAACTGTCTACACTTGTAGGTAGTGTCAAAGTTGAAGCTACACATGGCACAACGAATCCGTGACAAACACACAATAAAACTATTTAAAGAAAGACAATTTTGGAATATGCATAAGGGGATACTTGAAGTAAGATATGGGGAATCTGGCAGGTTTTAACTGTGAGTGTTTCTTTTTATCAAATAATAAATACCAGCAAATAACATTGACTTCAATAGAAAATTAAAAAAACAACAAAACGTTCAAAGATAAGTCCCTGTTGACATTAGAAATGCCTGTGTCGATTATTTGAAAAATATCAATAATTGATATAATTCTTATCCTATTCGCAGTGTACAATTTTAAGCGTTTGCATATTCACCCTTTTTTCTCAACACATCAATCAAATGAGATTCACTAAATTTCGTGACTTCCATCGATAAACTTGTTGAAAAAGAATCTTATTCATTCCATTGAATATTTATTGTTCAACTCAAATCTTTGGTGGACCGTTTTTCTACGCATAACCTCAGCCGACTGGATCCTGTGCATGATTTCTTAAAGTGCATTTTATTTACCAGAAAAAATAAAGGGTAGCTTGAAGTTTCATCAATTATATAAAAGGGAATCTACAATGTCAATTTTGCATTATCCTGTAACATGAATGGTCGCCTTCTTTTTATCTTGATATAAGTTTTTGATATTGTTAAAATACTTCTTTTTTTTAAATTCCTAGTTAACACGGAAGTGTTTATCTCCAGATGATGGTAAAACGGTAAATATATTAAGGTGTAGAGACTTTTGACCTGAAAAAAATTGATGTCGCAGTAGGTTCAGTCGAAAAATTACGTTAATATGAATAACAGTGAATAATCCTGAATACATATTTTATGAAGTATAACAATGAAAAAATATTTAAAAAAAGATACTATCTATAAGAGAAATGCGTATAAAAGGAACACACCCTCACACTCTCTTTTTCTCTCTCTCTTTTATACTCAAACACACACTTTGATGCATATATGCACACACAAGCACAAACACAAACACACACACACACATACATATATATATATATATATATATATATACATATATATATATATATATATATATATATATATATACATATATATATATATATATATATATATATGAATATATATATATGAATATATGTATATGAATATATATATATATATATATATATATATATATATATATATATATATGAATATAATGAGGCTAGATCAATAAGACTGGAGCTGGATTTTGACCTTATACTTTCATTGCTTATTATTCGATAAGCCAAGAGCCAAGTTCGATCTTAGGGCAGACAAAGACGAGAAACCCTTTTTAGTTTTCAATTTAGTAAGTCTCTTCGTGAGGGTATTCGAGATAACCACATTGGAAAGATGTAAACTCTTCATAACATGAAATGTGGTCCCTCTTGAAGGTCTTGCATGAGTGTCACGTTAACAAAATCTCTCGGAGTTGAGCAGGCTGGAAAAAAAAAGGGGATTGTGTAAACGTTTTGGGGACATGACATGTCATTTCCTGAAAACTGGGTGTGGTTTAACACCCTGACAAGATAAAGGCAGGAAAGATCGTGGTTAGTAACAGATGCTGAGTCGTCACGGAAGGTGATAGAAGCTGACCGATACGAAATTACTGAATGTCAGATTAGATTATGATGTCCCTCGTTTCCGCATTCATCGACGCCATTAATCCTACGATAAAAAAGGGACCGACTTTATCAGGGACGACGTGAGAAATTGGTTTAGAAGTTGGAAGACAAGGCGTAGAGAGAAAGGAATTTAAAGTGGAGGCTGAAAACTAGGAAAAGCTTTATATATATATATATATATATATATATATATATATATATATATATATATATATATATATATATATATGTATGTATACATATATATAAATATATATATATATATATATATATATATATATATATATATACATATACATGAGTTTGCGTGTGTGTATGTGTGTGTGTGTGTGAGTGCGTATATAAGTGTAAAGGACACACACACATACACACACACATATATATATATATGTATACATAAATATATATACGTGACAGGAATGGTACGAGGTCGTCGGATTAGGTGAGAGAGGGAGAAAGAGAAAAAGAGAGAGAGAGGGTAAGGAAGAAAGGGTCATGAAGAAGAATGATGAAGGCTATTGGATATATTAAGTGAGAATTGTTTACACATATATAGACAGACAATCCCTGCATTACAACTGGAAAGAGAGGAAAAATAATTAAATCCGAAAAACATACCCACAGGTGCTCAATATTTAATTACAAACAATGAAATACGGTTTATTCAGTTCCCTATTTGCTTATCTGCCTCCAATTTTTAGTGTTACATGATCCTCCGTAGAGAGTTTTACTGGAAGCTTCCTTTTACAAAAACATTATATATATATATATATATATATATATATATATATATATATATATATATATATATATATATATATATATATATATATATATATATATATATGAGTGTGTATGTGTGTGTGTATATGTATCCATTAAACACATTGTAAATTTAATTTATTAGCTCTGCGTCGTTGCATCGAGCGCACTTAAATTTTGGAATATTTATTGTTTTTTTGTATTTTAATCATTTCTTATCTTTCTCTCTTTCTCCCTCTCTCTCTCTCTTTCTCTCTCTCTCTCTCTCTCCCTATATATATATATATATATATATATATATATATATATATATATAAACGTATTATTTGAGATGAACCACAAATAAATAGCAATAAAATACTTCATCACAATTTGCTTTGCCAAAAAAGTTCAACCTTAGATAGTAATCACTTAATACACTTATCACATGAATGAAGAAAAAATATCATTTTATAGATATAATACTATATTTTCAGTATATACTATATTGACACATTATTCTGAGGACGTTAATCTTCCCAACTAAATGAATTGGAGCATCTTCCCGCACAAAACGGTTCAAAGTATCACGATCCTTGTCATTGGGAATATTTCTCTCATATTCTGACATTGAGTTCTTGTAAGCAAAGGCCGCTAGTTGTTATCAAGATCACGGTCTTAATTTCCCAGTTTCAGTAAGAAAAATAGTCCATCAATTAGTTTCACGAAGTCAAATCTGTGTAGCAGGAAAGCAAACGATGAAACGTTTTTATTGAGCATTGAAATTGTATTCATTTGCAAATGATAATCTGTATGTTTTTCTACAAATTATTCTCAAGATTCTTTTCATAGTTTACTGCTAATGGTTTCAAAGACTGGAGTACCTGTAGCAACAGAGCAAAAGATAGATTATCTGTTTGTTCTTGATTGATACGATCTAAAGATAGTGAGTGTATTGATGAAGAACTTGGCAACCAGCTGGATGGAGGAAAAATATTGGTAATCAGGATTACGATCGGTGATTGATGTCATAAAGTTCTTGGCTCAACGTAGATTAGTATTTCGAGATGATGACGAAACGTTCAAATCATCTTACGATGGAAATTTTGATCCGAAGTTTGATCCATTTCTCACTGAGTATACTTCTCGTTATGGCATGTGATACTAAGATACCCCTCCTAAACAATATGTAATTAACTTATTGGACGAATGGGAGAAGACGTCTTGTCCGCCGTATTCGCTTCACGCTGCTAAATATTTTCTTTTCGTGTTGATTCATCACTTGATGTCAGCTCCATTGATGAATTAATGAATCAGAGCTTTTTCCCTGCTCAAAACGGTTTAAAGTCGACTTTTGTGTAGGATATGCCAATGAAAGTAGATATATCGCTGAGAAATTCTCGAAAGTTATTCCCATTCTTTGTCAGGCAGGTGAAAGAGTTTGTAGTGCCCACATTTTTCCAGCTAAAGAAAATCAAACATATACAGAGTTATCTGCCCTTTAGGAAGGATCTACTTCTAAACCTTACATCTCTGTAGAAATGGTAAATTCCTTGTCGCTTCCTGTTTGACGTCACCAAGAGCCACCCAGTGAGATAGCTGATAGTTATCTTTACGATATTTAAACTGTGGCAGTAAATCTCTCTCTCTCTCTCTCTCTTTTTCGACGGTCTCGAGGTAAGTTCTTCTCTTCTCTCTCTCTTTAGTTAGGATTATTACTATAGTTTTTATACTCTCTTTCAACACACGCAACATCACATATTCATCTCAAGAACACATCCTATCTAAGTTGAGCATTCTCATCGTAGTTAGGTCGGACTTCTTAAGATAACTTCATATTGGCTACAACTAGGATGACCATACTGATGGACATTCTTTAGACTCTATCTCACATTTACTAAGAGACATTCCTTTCCTTTCACCCCTCTTATCTCTACATCTTTTATCCTGGCAGATCCCTCCACATATCAGTGTCGGCAGAAACTCCAGTCCTCCTTTATTTTAATACACTCATGAATTAAACGTAGCACTGTCGTTAACCTCTTCGTTTGTTCCTATTTCTGCATTTTGTTAACAATCCAACTAACTGTGTACTAACCTTGTTTTTGTGCTTAAGCAGTGAACACGCAACTTACCAGGATTTATCTCAGATCAATTCTGGTAATTCATATTTTAGGGGGCTAATATAATTAGCAGCCCTAAAAGCTCTTTCCGGTGTATTCGGAAATTTTGAAGAATTGACGCTTTTCTAAAGGACTGCAGGGGTCACCGTTATGATAGAGCTGCAAAAATGTCATTTATATATGCGGGTCTTCAAGCAAGAATCAAAGACATAAATCCATTTGCGGATTACATTATACGTGTAGCATACTCTTTAAATCTAGTTTGTTTTGCCGTTGCCAGCTGCCGCCTGGATGTTTGCAATTTCTTTGGTCTGGTGCAGGAATTATATGCTTATCAAGGTTGCTCATCAGAGCGTTAGGATTCACATTGATAAAGGGATAGGCTCTTAAGGAACATAGTCGAATTCCGACCCTAAAACACAATAATTCACACGACGGAATTATCATTTTAAATCTGGCAATGTGTTGCTCACCGACTTTTCCATCGTAAGTGCCATGTTAAATGAAATGGTAGACAAGGAAGATCCTGCGCCGGTCATGCATTTTATGAGTATTTTGAAACAATATACGGTAGTTTCAGAAAACGAGTACTCTTTTCCAAAGTACGATCGTTGAAATAAGGATTGCTGTATCATTGTGTTAATCACTTGAGAGTTTCGTTGCTGAGATTCATGATGAATTCAATGAATTGAAGGATAAAGCTGAGAATCTCATCGAAGATGTCGAACAAGAATATGTATAAAATACTGTGCGATAAAAAAAGACGTCGAGATCGTGTTTCTGCACAACCAGTTGCAGGTCTTGCACAGAACAATTCCGCCAGCAGAGATTTTTTTTCATCTTCATTGAAAAATTAGCTAGAAAATCTAACTCACTGGCGGCTTTTTTATAAGTCAATAAATCATGATTTTTGCATTTATCAAGTCTTTAAAGAAGGTTCGCTTGGCAGCCGAGAATTGATGTTCAACTTATTGAAAAATAGATTTATGACTCATAGCCAGATCTCCAAGATGTGTTTGTACATTTCTCAGGATCTGTAGCCTATTTGAAGTTTATTATTATCCCCAGGGTTCTGTTTGAATATACGAGAAACAATCCAGTTGCTGAGTTGACATTCCAGATGTTTTAATTGTTTTGCCACCATTCTTTACATTGCCAATCTAAATCAGTCTGTCAAAGTCGACGTTCATTTTTCAAACAATCATTAATTGAAAACTGCTCTCGTTCTAATGGCACAGAAACGACTGAATGCTTTAGTTTTTATGTCAATTAGAATTTATGTCAGCCCCTCAACGATGTTTGAAACTATCATTGGGCAGTTTTCTGGCAATAACTACCGAAAAAACATTATTTGAAGGTGTACATTTCTTGCCATTATGCTTACTAGCCGAAAATACCCTTTCTCTGGATGACAATCCCCAGCTATATGGAGCCTATGGCTGAAAAATATTGAATCATTGCTTTACTCATGGTTCAAGACTATGGGCTCCATATAGCTCTGGATGACCATCCAGAGTGAGAACATTTCAAACTAATATTAATAGAGATTGAAGGTAAATTGGTGTCGATTTTATGTAAATAGTAGGTACTTCTTACTCTTGGTTTGCTGTCAGATTTACTCCAAATAAATTGGAATATTAATGTAAACTTGAATAATAATTTCTTGAACTTAGGGTTTTATTCATGACGGATGAATTGAACTCTTGTGGGGTATTCTCTAGAGAACTTTGGTAAAAGATCAGCTAATTTTAGAAGATTTGATATAATCTTTTACATAATTAGTTTGGATTGCAATGATTCATTTACGCAAGATAAAGTTATTTCTACTATGTCTGTGTTTTAATATGAACTTACTGTATAGATCTCGTATGATTGTATTTTGGTGGGTCCCAAAATTGTGGGTGGCGGAGGGTCCCATTGTGTTTTTGATCCGATCCTGTATCCTTTAGTCCAACACATTTTCCAATCATTATCTGAGTCGTATCTTTATTGAGTCGAATCATTGCAGTTTTATTTCCTTTGGTTCAAAGCTATTGAGTCAAATGCTTTTTCATTATCAAAGAGCGCCAGACAAAGTTTTTAGTATCCTATTGCCTTTTTGATCAACTGATTTTCTGCCATAAAATCAGAGAAAGACCATGAGAACGATATAAAACTACGCAGAACAATTGATTGGAAAGCATTCAGTATATATTGAAAAGCACCTTACCAATATGCTTGAAATGTAAAGTATACAATGTATGTAAACTACCAGCATATATAAAACATGGGAACTGACTAAATCGCAAGAATACAAAGATCGATTGGAAGAATGATGTTAGTAATAACAGCAAGTGATAAAAAAAAGGATCAACCAAGGTCAAAGTAGGGACCTTTGTAAAAATCAATTTATAGACAAAAAATAACATGGGCTTGGAACTTTGCATTAAGTAAAGATAACATATGGCGCTAAAAGGCATCAGATTTGTTCCCTGATGATAGCAAACGCAGTAGGAGAGGACCAGACATAAGATCGAGGGATGAGATGGAAAGGTTTATTAGTAAAACATTACAAAGGTTAACATAGTTTCAGTCGACATGAAAAGTGTTGGAAAAAAATAATTTATCCAGCAATGGTCCTATGATGGCTCCTATTACTGCTGAATATATATATATATATATATATATATATATATATATATATATATATATATATACACACACATATATATATATATAAAGACGACAATGCATGTTATTGACTCCAAAACGACAGCACCTTAGGAGTTAAAAATTTGTCTGTAACGTGAATTTAGGAATAGCATAAAGTAGTTGTACTAGGCATCCAAGGTGCCTACAAGACAATTCAAGGTTGAAATACTCTCCAGCCTTACGAGCTTTTGTTCCATAAGAGTTCAAAACCTTCCGTGAATTCGTCTGTTTTGAGAATCTTTTTCAAAAGCTTTCAAAAGGGGTGATGGTTCTATTTGAAATGTAACCCAAATGCTAAACCGAAATCTCACTTTCCATTTGCTGATGTGAATTTCTGTTCCCGTCAGTGCCCATTCTGGTTTGGCTGTTTTTTTAGGAGAAATTCGACCCTAAGTCAATAAAAAAAAACATGTATTTCTTTGAGTCCTAACATAACAGTACCCTTAAACCCAACCCAAACACGACAATACAACATGGACATGATTTAAATCCAATGATCCGCTTCGGCGTGCAAACAATTAACGCCAAGCGAGCACATGAATTCTCAGTTTTCAGACAAAAATATTTTTTTGTAGGTTTTACGAGGGGCTATACTGGCCTGCGCCGATCATCTTGAAGTTTTGAAAACTCCATAAGATACCCGCTCCCCAGTGTTTCTATATTAGTTTTTTTTATCTCAAGTGGTATATATATATATATATATATATATATATATATATATATATATATATATATATGTATATATATATATATATATACATATATATATACATATATATATATATGTATATATATATATATATAAATATATATATACATATATATATATATATGTATATATATATATATATATATATATATATATATATATATATATATATATATATATATATATATATATAAACTTTGACAAAGAAGGGAAATATGTAACTATCTAAACATTAAAAACAAACTCTTCAAAAAAAAATATATAAAAAAAAAATACCACTACATGCACAAGTAGGATTATCAAATATGTCTTTTTACTTTGGCACACAGCCTAGAATGGGCGGAGGTAAGGTTTAGAAAGATCGTACAGCACCAATCTTTTGAGAAGGGAGAACTTGTTTTGTGAAGATCAGTAAATCCTAAAATTGTCTTGGCTGGACCACTGACCAGTGAAATTGAATTATGGTAAAATAGTTATGATTGAAAAAATGTTGTTGTAACGAACTGAATTCATGATCAATATAATGATAAAAAAGATAGCATGAGAAATAAACGTATAGTATATAACCAGCAATATCAGGCATGTGTGTCTATGATGTGTACCTAACATACTTGTGTATATTGAGTGGACAAAATCATCCCATTTAAACAACACATATTAGCATATTAGTTATTTGCTATAATCAACTCGAACCTCCTTATGAATTTTTTTCTGAAGTTTTACACGTTGATTTTCAATGCTGGCTAACTCGAATGACTATATTGGTAGTTAAAAACATGAAGAAAGGAAAACTCTCCCCGCTCTTTTATTCTGTCCCACTCTCATTCTTTTTTCTCTGTCTCTCTGTCTCTGTCTCTGTCTCTGTCTGTCTCTCTCTCTCCATATATATATATACATAAGGAAAAGCAGAAAACATACGCCCACATACACACACACGTATATATATGTATGTATAAATATACGTACAGAGAGAGAGAGAGAGAGAGAGAGAGAGAGAGAGAGAGAGAGAGAGAGAGAGAGAGAGAGAGAGAAAGAGAGAGAGAGAGTGAGAGAGAGAAAGAGAGTAGAACCATCGTAAAAAGAGCAAAAAGTATAATTAGTCAAAACAAAGCATTAGTAAAACTGTCTAAAACACACAGACACACACATGTATACACGTATATACAAAACATGTGTGTGTCAACTGCTTTAACGGGGCAATGCCCTTTCCATTGAGTACATAAGTATATATATATATATATATATATATATATATATATATATATGTGTGTGTGTGTGTGTGTGTGTGTGAGTTCTTGTGTGTTTAAATTCTTTATCTTTTGTTGACTCAATATATATATTTATATGTTTATATAATATTTACGTACAAGGAATGTTGTGCTTAAAAAGTTTATTTTATCAATTATAAACAAATTGCTTGAGTACAGATTTCAACATAAAGTAGCAATATTTTACAGAAAAAAAAGTTGTGGAACAAAATTCCTACATAGAACTATTTAATTCGTCACTCAAGCAGTGTTTAAAATAACCTCAATCGTCAGCATTTTGTTTGGGAGAAGAGGTGTATACCTAAGTATGTATAATTGTATATATGTGTGGCAATTACTTGCACTTTCAACCAGAGGCTGTCCGGTATAATGTTACGACGCTCTGACTTCGCCTAAAATACACACCATTCCGTCAACAACAGCCTTTCTTAAGGAATGCCAGCCACGTCAAGAGACGAGAATTCACTGCTCCTAGCCAAGTTGTGCGTGAAAAAACGAGATTTTGAAAAAAAAACAAAAACAGGGAAAACAGTGAAATGAAACACATAGGAAATAGTCATCAAACAATCAGGGTAACCAGTATAGAGTAAAAAGTAATAAACATGTCAAGGAATAATCAAACAAGCAACTTTGTATATATCAGTATAGAGGTTTCAACGGAATTCAAAAAAGTCAATTGGTTGTTTCAGCTCTCGTGAGGAGATAACGTAAATAACGCCAGACCCCCCAAAAATTAATATAATTAGAATTTCATTTAGATATTTTGCTCAGTTAATCACATATCATATTGAATCAATAAGACTTACTCCAGGTAATTGATTAGAGAAGGGCTGTTGTAATAACCCAGTTTAGAAATAAAAAAGAAAAAGAAAGAGTTACTACCCTTAATTGTCATCAACAGGTAATCTGTTGTTGACAGGCAAAAAAATTCTAGACAGTGTTGTTTTACTCATATCTTTTCCTCATACCATTTCCCTGCATAAGAATGACCATTGAATGGTTTGGATTATATGTTTGCATCCCAAAGGTATCATTCACGGATCTATAATAAGTAAGATAACTTTCTACAAAAGAGTCAATACACAACAAGAGAGTACAGAAACCTCAGTATGCTTCGATAATACTAATTGTTGAAGAAGTATTCTGAATGCGTAACATACAAGTTAAGTAAGCGGAGACCGTATATAAACGAATGGACAGGAAGTGACAAACGCACAGATATTGACTGGAGAAACCAACCATCTATCAGGCTATAATAAAATAAAATATGTGAGTAAAATTGGACTAAACGAATTAAGTGAGTTGAAAAAAGAAGTGAGTTAGAATTAGTCTGAAATGTTTGGAAGGAAATATTTTTTTTAAAAAGAAGAGGATTTTTGTGAATCCATCTTCGTTAAGTAATTCTGAAAGAACATTTTAGTTGCAACTGATGCCAAGTGCAGAAGAAACTAAAAAAAGAGGACTTAGGCTTAAAAATGGAGACTTCAAGGGGTCAGTAGTTTAAGATGATCAATGAGGATGGTCGATAAAACAGGAAGAATTCTTAATGAAATTTAATTATATATATATATATATATATATATATATATATATATATATATATATATATATTAGAAAGCTGTGCAGCTTTAAACACTAAATATGAAAAAAAAAAATCCCCAAATTCGTCTTTTCAGTCAATTATTTCTCAGTATCTGTTAATTCAATTTACACACTTTTCCAATGGTTCTTATATTTTACACAGAATTAGATATTATGGCACCACTTGGGAACTTTTCTTTTGGGGGTCATCAGTTGTTTACCATGCAACCGTTTAGGGGATATAAAAACAAAACATACAGTCAGGAACGCTTGCATTATTTCCTGACCACTGATGATAATAATTTCTTTATTTTCAATATATTGCAAATTTCGGTGATGAATCATCAAATTGTATTTTCAAGTACTGACGTTACTCCGCTGATTTCCCTCAATTAGTTACTTTTTGAACTACCTCCACGGATTGCTTTGATTGGATGACGTAATTATTACGTAATAATTGCATTTTTTACTTTAAGAGATGGCTATCAGATTCTTCAATGAGTAAGCTGCTACGAACTTAGAACTTCTTAGGCTCACCTCTGAAATTGATAGTTTCTATAAGTTTTCTAACTGAAGATTAATAGATATCAAATGATTAATTTTGTGATTTAATATTGCAATAGCTGTATCTGTTCACACAGCAAATGCAGTATGTAAATTTGGGCATCAACTTACTTTATATATATGTATATATACTTAGTATTGGCTGTGGTGTAAATCTACTCGTGATCATTCAACAAAAAAAAAAAGATATCGACGGAAAATATTCTGAAGATGTTGTGATTAAACATCGAAATTTCAACCAAAAAAAAAACCACGATCGTTATCTATTAATCAGATTTTGGTTATCTAAAATTATGTCTTTCATCCAATATATGTGTGTATATAGAAATAATCTCTCTCTCTCTCTCTCTCTCCCTCTCTCTCTCTCTCTCTCTCTCTCTCTCTCTCTCTCTCTCTGTATATATATATATATATATATATATAAATGTGTGTGTATATACGTGTTGATAGTTATTCATATTTTTGTTATTACTGACCGGTTATACACCATAGGAGGCGATCTAACTTTTCTGTTCTTGCTTTGTCTTTTTATATGCAACTGGGGAATTTTATTTCCTAATTATCGGGTGTTTTTCTTATTTTTATGATTTTTTTATTTCTTAGCTCTGTGTGTGTTTATATCTATATCTATATCTATATGCATGTGTGTGTGTGTGCACTCGCACGTATAAGTATATATATGTGCGTGTGTGTTTGTGTGTGTGCTTGCTTTCCTTTGTTCATGTCAGCTAGATTTAGGCTGTCATTTGTAGATACCGGATGGATTTTGACATCGGTGTGATTTTCTGTTTTTCTTGGTCGGGAAGAAGGGGTGTGATGGCGAATTCGTTTTTGGCCTTGTTCCGTTATTTTTTCAATCGGACTTGTGGTGTTGATTTCATGTTTTTAGTATGATTCTTTGAAAATCCCCCATATTGCTTTGATGGCAGTAATAATGATGGTGATGATGATGATGATGATGATGATGATACGTCATCATCACCGCTATGTCTACAGTTACAGTCCAAGTACTTGTTCAATATTGACGGTTTGAGTATGGTTTGGTTTATTATTTCATTTTTCTAATTTCTTTCATTCTTCTTCTAATTGTTATTGTGGTGATAACGGTAGAACTGATAATACATCATCATCGCTGCCATCGTCAACATCACTGCTATTGCTATGGCTGCCTTCTTGTGCGACCGCGTTAAGTACCTGTTTGATATTGGGAATTAGGGTTGGTGTTGTTTTTTTCTTTTAAATTCTTCTATTTGTTATGATGGCTAGAGCAGCGTTGGTGATAACTTGTTGTCTTCTTGTGTTGTTTTCGTTGGACACTTTGTTAATTTTGAAGATTGCGTTTTCTTGTTGTTTAGTTATTTAACAGCTTTTGTTGTCTTAGTGCTATTTTATTTGTTTTTTTTTTTGTATATGTTTGGGTTTGGGCTTTTTGTTAGGTGTTGTTGGTTTGTTTTCAGTCGTTAGAGTCGTCATAGGGTGGTATATATATATACATAGCCCAATAAGAATATATACATATGTGTGTGTGTGTGTGTGTGTGTGGAAAATAGGTGTGTCTTATAAGCTCTTGCAAACTATCCAGCCTAGCATTTGACACGCAAACTTTTTATAGGAAGTAGAAAGACAACAAAATAACGATAAACTAGTATGGCATTCCCCACTTAAAAATCTGTCTGATTTAATTATATTTTACTTATGAACATTCAGAGATATATCGCTTTAAGGAAATGTAACAAACAATTTTTTCAGCTATTTACTTTAGTTAGATTTAGCTTCTCTGAAGGACTTAAGTTAAGCTGGGAATTCAATCTAAAAAGATTTCTCTGGACAAAATTTTTACAAGTCACTGCACCACACAAACAAACACGCACCCACATTGAAATTCAGAGAGAAGGAGTGGTGCATGTATGCCCGCGTGAGTCAGTCATTTTGGGAATACTTGTGTTTAAGATTCTGGTTTATATTGAAGTTGTAGTGTGTGTGGCAGGGTGTGATAAAATAATATAATATACCAACTTGTTTTTGTGCTGTGTAACTGAACCTTCATGCTGGGGTCCTCTGGTTATCACTACATTTAAGCGGCTAAGTTTCTGGATTAAGTAGGTGTGAATAAAGGCCAGTCATTTATGCGCTATGATCTATTTCAGTCATATATATCAATTATCATCAGTCTTTCTGCATCCGTCGTTGGACATAGACCTTTTGGGCGTAGCGGAGCCAATATTTTCTGAACTAGTTTAGTTAGTCGAGCCATTTCATATTTTGCTGGCCTCATTTTCGAATATGATCTGCGGAGGTCCACGTTGCGAGTCGTAATTTATGTCCAGTGGTTACCTGAAATTCTTGCAACATGATGTCACAGCGTTGTTTTTTTTTTCTGTGATGCATTGTACGGTCTTGTCTTGTGATCTCTACATTTGATGTTGAACATGATTCTCTCTTGTGCACGTTGCACTTGGAGGTGGTTCTGGCTGTACGTAAATTGATTCTTGTTTTCTTCTTTTCTTTGAGGATTCCACAGTGATTTGTTGTCCTAGGTAGATGTTATGGTTTACTTCTATTCTGATTGTTATGTCTTTGTACTCTGCGTGTTTGTTTTACATGACATTTGTTTTACTGAACTTCATGCAAAGGCCTACTCCCTTGCTTTCTTCATTCAGTTCTTCTAGCATTCTTTGGAGATCATGATGATTCAGCAAAAAGGACGATTTCGTCAGCAAATCTGAGGTTACTTTCGTACTCAACGTATATTCTTACTTTGTTTCCTAAGTCTAGGTTTCGGAAGATCATCTGTGAAGATTTTGGGTTAGTTGATATCACCTTATCTTACATCTTCACAAGATATACATATATATATATATATATATATATATATATATATATATATATATATATATATATATATATATATATATATCATTATTATTGTTAGACTGGTGGTATAAATGTTTTGGCTCATCAGTACACACACACACACACACACACACACATATATGTATATCATTATTATTGTTAGACTGGTGGTATAAATGTTTTGGCTCATCAGTACACACACACACACACACACACACACACATATATAT
>OY735200.1:61253635-61396135 GCA_963457665.1 Thysanoteuthis rhombus
TTTGCAACCCTTAATGATTGCAATTTTTCCCGCTGGGGATAGTTTGTTCCTGCAGGATATGCAACCTCCATTTTAACCGGTGACACGAATATAAACCATTCAATTGAATTCCTGATACTCATTTGTCCCAACGCTTGTAGAGATTTTATTTACATTATTTAACCCAGAAAACTACCATGGAATTTAACTGAAACAGAATGAGTAATTTTTTTTTCTCTCTTCGGCGAGCCGGGCAACGGTTTATGCTGCTGCAAGATCCTTAGTGTTTGCTTACTAAGATCCAGGGCAGATACTTCTCTCCTCCTTGCATTTCTTTTCTCTTCTGACTCTTTTCTTCTCCGGTGAGCGAGGCAATGTTTTTTTTTCCCTGTTGCCAGATCCTTGGTCTTTGTTTTTCAAGTTCGAGAGAAGATTTTTCTTTCGCCCTTCTCCTCACCTCATGTCCGATGTATCGAGATAATAACTTCATCTGCGTTTCTTTTTTTATTTCCCCTTTGAGACCGTAAAAATATCAAGTTGTATAGGCCTAACCACACAACTCGCAACCACTGTCAAGAATTGTGCTGTTCTAAAATAATACCACGTGACTGTTAAGAAGGCAGGGGACAATCATGAAAGTGCAAAAGAAAGAGAGAGGGGAGAAAGAGAGAGAGAGAGAGAGAGAGAGAGAGAGAGAGAGAGAGAGAGATTGAGGGAGGAATATTTGTTTATTTCTTTTGTACATATTCCGATATTTAGATATTTCTTGGGAAAGTACATCAATATCATCCAAGCTTAGCTTGATCTATTACAATGTTACAAGTCTGGGCACCCAGTGGGGATTGAACTCACAACACCAGAAATGGTTAGTGAGATCAGCTGGCTGAACATTACTCCTCAGCCTACTAAAAGTCTGTCCGTTTGTTTGTCTGTCTATCTGTCTGCCTGTCTGCCTGCCTACCTATCTGCCTATCTATCTATCTATCTATCTATCTATCTATCTGTGTGCGTGTAAATATAATTGTGTAAAGATGATGTGATTAAAAATTGAAATAATTACTGAACACAAATTCAGTTTGGTGTTTGATAATCAGACATTGAGAAATTGCACGCATTCAGGAGAGGATTATTTTAAATCATTTTATAATTCTCGAAACTGAATTGGTATTAAAAATTATTCAATTTTTAAAATCATTTTCATCCTTCGATCACGTATATTCTCCTAAGAACACGGTTTATTTGTCTCCTAGCATGGTTCCCGTTAAGAAAATTGACGGGAATATCAATGTAACGATTGGCATTTCTGCTTAGGATCAGAGTGAAATATCGGTGCAGGCATTGAAAAAATATTGCACACAATGTATACGTATATGTTAAGCACTATATCACCACTGTAAATCCAAATGTTGTCCGTTTGTAGGATTGCGTTGATCCATCATCATCATCATCATCAGTGTTTTGACGTCCGTCGTTGGACATAGACCTCTCCCAGGATCCGCCACATCTCTTTAACACGGGCGTCGCCGATCCAGTATTTTCTAAATTTGTCTAGTTTATCTTTCCGTCTTGTTTTTTGTCAGCCTCAGTTTCGTATGTGGTCTCCGGGGATCCATGTTGTGAGTCGTGTTGTCCATCAGTTGTCTGTCATTCTCGCAACATGACCAGCCCCTGATTACTTGTTTGATATTGGGGGTTCGGGTTTGGATTCGTTTCTTTTAATTTCCCTTTATTTTTTTCTGTTATTGTAGTGATAGCGGTGGTGATGATAATATACTATCATCATTGACATAGCCATCATTACTGCCATTGTCATCATCATTGCTATCACTATTGTTTTCATTTTGTGTCATTGTTTTGAGTTTGGGTTCGTTTTTTTTCTATTTCTTCTAGTTGAAAAAAGAAAGCAAAACAGGAAAAACCGCAGTCAACAAACTCATTCTCGAAAATGTATATTGTAAATAATTGACTGGAACAAAAGAAATTTCGAAATAGAAAAGAAAATATTTGTGTTTTTAAATCTGTACAGATATTTAGACTGTGTGTACATACATGACAAAGTAGAAGATTCGCTATACAAACATGTTTATATATCTACCTTGAAACATAAACGTGTTTGTACAGTGAATCCTTTATTCCATTACATTTCAAGCTCTACTCTAACTTAACTTGACCTTTAATGTTGAATGTATCGAGCACTCATGATATGAACTCATCAAACATCTGACATTGCATTATATTGTAATTCTGATTAGTGCCATATATGTGTGTTTGTGTGTGTGTAAATGCTTGTGTGTGTGTGTAAATTTCAATGTTTTGTTGCAATGTTTTGTCACTTTTTTTCCCTGAAATAGCCCCAGTTTGAACGTGTTTTTCAAAATGCTTGAGAAGGCAAGAAAACCACCAATCATCTTTTCAATCAGGGTAAAATAGAGTGCTCCGCTTTGCTGTAAGTCGAAGAAAATCTCATCGTGATGAACATGCCCAATTCACTAGGGACACCGCGACGAGCAACAGGCCAATGGCTCTGTGATGTTGGTAAGATGCACTATTTTCTCTCGTCAGACATTATTAGTTCTGACGTAAAGAAGCAGTCGAGCATAACCCAGGCATAAAACTAATGTAAGTCTGAGTTATGTAGTTGGTGTGGTATTGCATATAGGCGTGGCAAGGAGGATCTGATGAATAGCGCCCAAATGTTGCTTGACAGAAAATAACCTCGAAGGCTTATTTGACGCTATACTCATTAAAAATCTCAGTGTCTGTACATCTTCCCTCCATTTCAGTTTTATTTCTTTTTAACCGTTTGTCAAAAACTTTTTTTTTTCATCTTTGTATTTACGTCAACTATTTTCCTTTTCAATTCTCAAGTATTCAGCTCTTACTTTCCCTCTTGCCATACTCATTCGTATTCAACTTATATTCTCTTCAATTTGTAAGACTATAAACTCTTTAAGTTTGTTGAACTATATTCTCATTAATTCGTCGGACAATGTACTCTTTAATTTGTTGGACAATATACTCTTTAATTTACTTTCTCTTCTACCATTTGACTCAGTCTATTTGAGTCAATCGTACAAGCCATCAACTACACGATGATTGGATATTTCGATGTTTATTCACATTATCATTGGAATACCATTTTATCTACTTAGATTTAGGAAATGTGAGTAATACCCTATTAGTGACAGTTAAAACTGGAATAAATATTAGAAAACATCAACAAGTTATAAGATCCATAATGCATTCAATTTCTACCGATTATCGAGGTAACACTTTTTTGTTGTCACTGCCCGGGCACGCGAAGTAGTTATGGGAGAGAGGGTTGCTCATGTTTTCAATCACCAAATCACGGCTCTGTCAATCATGGTTTTATGCAACTGACGTGACATTCCAAGATATCTGGCAATACAACAGAGTACACGAATGGATTTAGGTCTCTCCTCAAGGCTTTGAGACGAAATCAACATGAGCATCCCGCTATGGTTGTATAGAGTAATGTGCAACAAGTTAAAAGAAATCTAATAAAAAAAGCCTATCTATTCATGAGATTAATTTAACGAGCTTGTTTTCGAAAATGACCAATCATGGTCGAAAGATATTGAAATACACAACATCAAAATTTCGATAAGGATTTACATAATTCCAATCACATCATTAAACAGTTTGTCCGCTAACAAGAAAAAAATGGATAAAAAGGTGGATAGACGAAGTCTGCCCATAGTTTTTATGAACATATATTCGAATAAAATATTGCTGCTTCGATACATTCACATCTTTGTTATTATTGACCAATTTCACGCCATGGTCGGCGACCTGCAGAATCAGGACAACCACAGAAATAGCTATGATAATGACATAGTATCACCTCTGCCGACATCATTACAATAATAAAAAGAATCTATGTAAAGAAAAATCAATATAAAAATCGAATCAATACTACGAGTCCATTAAAAAAAAAGAAACAGAAAAAAAGCCCCTCCCCGAACTTACCAAATCATCCTTTACCCTTCTAAGATAAACAAAATATCAAATCAATGACAAAATATACCCCCTATGTTGAAATGACAACCCAGACCAAGCAAGCAAGAACAAAGGAAAAACAGCTCTCTTTCTCTCTCTCCTATACACTCACACATAGAATAAAAAAAAAAAAAATAAAAAAAAAGACACCCCTTGGGGAGAAAAAAAAAGGGAAAAATTGCTAAAACGACACAACCCCTAGTAGCGTATAAGAGGATGAAACAAAAACATAAGGGTTAGTCATCTGGAGATCGCTGTGAAATTGGTCAGTAATAACAAGAATATGAGTAACTGTCAATCTATTTACGTTCTATTTTGAATTCTAGAATTTCAAAATATTGAAAATTATCACCATCGATAAAGCAATCCCGAAAAACAATATGCATATGCATAAGAAATGGACGCTTTGGTCCGACAGAATGAATCATAAATTGCAGTTTATTACATGGTGATTCTTAGCTTGATTTCTTCATCTTTTGAGGATCTCATGGAGATTCGTTGTCCTAGGTAGAAGTATTGGTTTACTTTCTTCAGTTCTGTGTCTTCGATTTTGATCTCATTCCCGACGTGGTTGTTGCACATGATCTGCGTTTCGTTGAAGCTCATGTGTAGGCCGAGTTTCTTACTCTCTTCATTCAGTTCATCTACCATTGGTCGGAGGTCGCGTAGGTTGTCCGCAAAAACAGCAATATTGTCTACAAATCTGAGGTTGTTCAGATATTTGCCGTCTATTTTGAATCCTTTATTCTCCCAGTTTAGTCTTCAGAAAATCATCTTGAGGCAGTCTATGAAAAGTTTGGGTGAGCTGGTATCTCCCCATCTTACCCCTTTTGGGGACTGAAAGGGTCCCGAGTCTTTATTCAGCCAGATAAAGGAATTGCTGTGACTGTATATATGTTGCAGCACTTCCTTATATACTGGATCTACATCTTGTAGAGCAATGGCCTCCATGAATTTGGGGATTTCCAGTGAGTTGAAGGCTTTTTTGAAGTCGATAAATGCTGCTGCAAGTTTATATTCCGCTGCTTTTTCTTTCAGCTGATTTATCGAATGCAGGTGATTTATGGTCGAGTAGCTTCTAAAGCCAGCTTGTTCTCGTAGTTGGTTTTCGTTTAGTGTTTTTGTGATTCCAATGGTGACGATTTTTGTGAAAAGTTTGTATATGCAGTTGAGAAGGTTTATAGGTCTGTATTTGTTGTGATCTTTTGGGTTTCCATTTTTTTTAACATAAAAGTATCATCATTGAAGCGTTCCAATCATCTGGAACTCCACTTTGTTTTGTTCAAAAGGACAGCCAGTTTCCTAGTAATGATCTTACCCACTTTTCTGACTAGGTTGATGGTGATGTTGTCTTGTCCTGGGGCCTTTCCTTTCTTTGTTTATTTGTTGACTTGTTTCACCTCCCATGGGGTTACTTCTGGGAAATCCTGAGTTGATTACTCTCGCCTTGCGTGTCCTGTTCATTGTTCTGTAGTCCTTGTTTGATTATCTTATTTAGTTTTTCTCTCTTGTTGTTTCGGTGGCTTGAGGTTTCTGCGTTTTCCCATGAGATTCCTGGTTTCATCTGAGATTTTACTGATGATTTGTTTGTTCGTTGGTTTGAATATAATTGCGACTTCTATTATAGATGCTGTCATTTTGATGTTTAGTTCGTCTTATGTAGTAAGCATTTTAAATCTGTTTTTTCAGTTCAAGTTTAAAGGATCGAGTGTACTCTTTTGGTATTTTTAGTGGTTGTAATTTGGTGTGGAACATTTTTATGCGTTATATTTTGGTATTTACCCGCATTTTACATGGAGAGACGAGGTAGACGAATTCAGAAAGTACTGGCTCCAAGACATCCACGATACAGAAGTGTAGCGAATCCTGGGGAAGGTCTATGTCCAACGACGGACGTTAAGAGAATGATGATGATGATGATGATGATGATATAGGAACTTATCTGATATGATTTCCCTGCGTTACATGATTAATATATCATTCAACTCAGGCAACGCAAATAGAATAAACAATTAAAGAAAATAAGGCTGCAGCGGGGATTGAACCTGCCACCGATAGGGTAACAGCTTCAACATAGCGATGCACTTACCATTACTATCATACATATATAAAGAGTATTACGAGGTAGCAGTTCAGTTGAACATACAAAAAAAACAGACAGACACTGTAGACTATATATATATATATATATATATATATATATATATATATATATATATATATATATATATATATATATATATATATATATATATATGTGTGTGTGTGTGTGTGTATATTGCGTGTCTACATTTATAAACTCCAAGTTATATAAATATAACTTTATATATATTTTTGGATTTTGTGTGCCTCGCCGTTGATCAGAAGGGAGCAATCTTGACCTGCCGGCCATTACTACTGCTTTGAGTTTGATCCTCATTAAGCTCATCACACTTTAGTTGGTATGTAAGATTAAACCTAGTTTAGTAAATAACTTTACATATGGAAGCCGAGTGAGAGAAAAAAAACTACGTTACTCAAAAATGTGTTCTTACAAACGTATACACCCTCCCTTCCTGTCTAACTTAGATGTCACCCAGTCAAAATATTTTCACCCTCACTTACGCATAATTCAGAACTGACTAATTATTGCAAGCTGTCTGCTCGTACGTATACCTAACATAGAAGCTTTGCAAACACATTTGCACATTATTTACCTGCTGGAACCCTTTCCATACCTTTCTCTTAATTCCAATTTACACCTACACCTGTGCTTGCACGTGTACTATTTCGAAATATTTTCCCTCCCTCTCCACCCCCATCGACATCTTTTCCTGTATTTTTTTTATTTATCTTTCTATTTTTTTTATTTTTCATCTACTTCTCTCCTTTTTTTTTCTTCCTCCTTTTTGCGAGGCCATGAAGCTGTGGCGTAATTTTGCCATTTGTTCTCACGGGTTTATGATGTCATAGAAAATGAGGCAGATTACGCGGTTGGTCGGTTTTGTGTCTCATGTACATCTGTCAGTATCCATGATTGTCAAAAACTGAATTCAAGGTTCTTGATATATATATATATATAGAGAGAGAGAGAGAGATAGATAGATAGATAGATAGATAGATAGATAGATAGATAGATAGATAGATAGATAGATAGATAGATAGATAGATAGATAGATAGATAGATAGATAGAGAGAGAGAGAGAAGAAGGGAGGACGGAGAAAAAGAAATAGAGTAATTACAAAGCACAACACAACAGAGGGTGATATTTTTAGCTGTGTGAGGACCGGTTTAGAGCAGTGGTTAGCTGAATAGTTTGATAAACCAGTGACTAATGTATTAAGTTCAATTCCAACAGGTACCATATTATCATCCTGACCTAAGTTAAGTAAATGAGTAATTTGAGCTGAATGGAAAAAAATAGAATCTAATTGAATAAAACAAAATTATATATATATATATATATATATATATATATATATATATATGTATATATACTACGTAGTTATCGCTAATTTTACTCGGATGCATATTTCGTATTTGGAGCCTTCAACATTAGCCAGAGCAACTTTTTTTCTGGGGTCTGGAAATTTTCCCCCATATGAACAAATGGTGATTGCTTTTTTGCTTTATGCTATTTTAGATACTGAAAACAAAAGTTTATTAAGAATAGTCTGTTTAAAAAAGATCTGGCGTAAAAAAACTCTTCTAAGATCTGGAGATACCTATATTGATAGACGAATAGAGAGTAGGATTTCTATCCTGCTACCGAGCCAATACACGTTATTTTAAAGAGCCGTAGAAATGTCTGTTCGTCAGGTTTTGCACATCATCAACTCTTGTATTGTCAGAGAAAGCACCTAATGATATTTTGTAAGTATGTTCGTCGGATATTAATCAAGACACAACAAGTTGTTAGATACAATACCCATTCCTTTCCATTCTTCTTATGCAAAAAAACAAAAACAATCCCTTCTTCTGCATTTAGAATGTCGGTATCTACCCACTTAAACTATGAATCTAAATATTGCTATATAAACAAAGGTCTTAATTTTTCATTTCCTCTCAACCATCAAGATAAAACTTATGAATTCTATTGATAGATTTTTTCCGCTTGTCTTATATATATATATATATATATATATATATATATATATATATATACACATACGTACATACATATATATATATATATATATATATATATATATATATATATATATATACATACGTACATACATACATACACACACATATATATATATATATATGTATATATATGTCTACATACATACATACGTACTTACATAAATATGTATATATATATATATATATATATATATATATATATATATATATATATATATATATATATATACGAGGGTAGTCTTTAGAGTGGCACCGTTATTACCTGAAAACTTTCACCGAATAATGTCTGATCTATGCAAGAAGTGTTTGAATAAATTAATTAACAAACAAGGAGTTAATGTCGTAAAAATTGTAGAGTCAGGATGATAATATGGTACCTGTTGGAATTGAACTTAATACATTAGTCACTGGTTTATCAAACTATTCAGCTAACCACTGCTCTAAACCGGTCCTCACACAGCTAAAAATATCACCCTCTGTTCTGTTGTGTTGTGCTTTTTAATCATTAGGCTTGAGACATTGACATATTTTCACTAACATACGTTCACACACAGACATACACACATACATTTGATATTGTTTACTAGTTTTCAATTCAATCTGTTCATCTCTCTCTCCCTCTCCATATATATATATATATATATATATATATATATATATATATATATATATATATATATATATATATATATATATATATATATATATATATATATATATATATATATTTATATATATATATTAGTATGTATATGCCTGCCTCACCTGGTTTTTCTCTGTCAATTTATATCAGTCCATTCTTATATACATATATATTTATATGGGTTCTCAAAGGGGCATTTGTGGGGTCACAATCATACGCCATCAAAAGTGAAGTTTATTCTCGCCCTGCTCTCTTAAAATATAGATTCGATTCAAAATTGGCCAAGTCTAACGACTACTTTTGTGTTCGCACTCATCATTCACGTACCTTCGTTCCCAAATAATCACACACGCACCAGGTAAAAGAAATAAGTTTCTTTCTGTTTACCTTCGATCCGTATCTCATTACAGTGTTTTATGCATGACGTATGCTTCCTGATTACATACACACACACAAACACACGTATATATATATATATATATATATATATATGTATAGTGACACGAGATGCTGTTGTTTCATTCACACATATTATATTCTACGCGATAAATCATGACAGTTATAAGATATGTGTTTGTGAAATCGCCATGAATTTTATAGACGCGTGTAGAATTCGCGCGTACAGAAAGAAAGTTATGTAGTTTCGCCCTTATTCATGCTGACGCCGGCAATGCAACCCAGAGTTATTTTTCGCTTGATCTGTTCTTCTTTTGAGGACTTCAGCAAGATTCGTTGTCCCAGCTCATCAAAAGAAGGAGAAATCAAGCAAAGGATATCCCTAGAATAGTTGGCTTTCGGTAGAGTAATCTCAACCTTGGAGAACATGAGAATTCCCATAAGTCGTTAAAAGAAGCCTATACAGTCAATTCACCCTCCTGATTGTCACCTATGGAGCTGAACCCCATTAAAATATTGGCCCTGGTAGTATTGACGGCAAAGTATATTAGATAAAAAAATCCAGTTCAGATATATCATAGAAACCATCTCAGAAACTCAAATCGCAATCGGCTGGTCAAGTTGCAAGAATTTCAGACAACCACTGCACAACACAACGCACAATGTGGATTCTGAGGGATCATGTAGGAAGCTGTGGCCGGCAAAAATCATTACGACTCACAACGTAGATCCTCAGAGATCAAATGCAGAACTGTAGCCTGTGTTACGAACTAGACAAGTTCAGAAAGCATCAGTTCCGCTACGTCCATGAGAGAGTGGTCTGGCGGATCTTGGGGAAGGTCTATGTCCAACGACGGACTCTCAAAAGGCTGATGATGATGCTGATGTGCAATGCAGTGGTGACTTGTCTCTTTAGATTTTCGAACAAATGAGCAGATGGTCTTCAGCCATGTTGAAAATAGTTTAAAGAGATTCTACTCGCTATTGTTGTCTTTGTTAAGCAACAATATATCATCTTGATCAAAAGTACAAGGACACACGCTGTAAGAGATATATATCAAAACTAACTAAATTAATATACAATCATTGTTCTGATATTGATGTAATCCAAGATATCACGGCAAAACTTTGATGGACTTTATAATCACTCCGCATGGAATGTCAGTGAATTAAAGAGGCAAGAAAAGAAAGTTAAAACAAAACAAATATCATCACAGTTATATTTTAAAATCGAAAAAGCGTTTCAGTTTTTCTTATTGTTGGCCCCTGACTATACCGCAACTCCACCACTCACCAGTCTCGCTCTGCGTGCTTGTACAGTATGGTCCCTTCTGGGTAATTTTGAAGTTACATACAGGCCACGCGACTGGTTCTCGAGGTATTCAAAACGGCTTGATACTTTCTTACTTGTACTCAAGGACACCGTTACGTATACAGGCTTGGAGGGAAAACCCGCCCATTCGTATGCAAAAGTATGAGAACACTTACTTGCACACATACAACTGGTACTCAGATAATCACTCAAAAAAAGGAAAAGAAATGAATAACACTAAAACAAATCAAAAGAAATCGGCGCATCATTTCCAGCATTCCGAACTGTCTGTTCTGTCTCCATAAATTATTGGTATGACAAAGCGTACATAGAATCTATGTAACCTACAAACCCACGTGTGCTTCAAGGAAGGAGAGGGAGTCCTGGGTTGAATAACCAGAGGAATAAGAGGGACTAAAGAGCACCCCCACCCCAGCCCCACCAAAAAAAAAAAGAAAGAAGGAAAATACTAAGGGTGAGGAAGCTTTGAGAAGATGAATTTAATGAAAGAAAAGGGGATATAACGTATGGGTAGAAAACGAAGAAAAAGAAACGATGGAGAGATGGTTAAGAGGGAAGAAAAACATATAATACAAGAGAATAAGAAAAATATACGACATATGAAATTAAAAAAAAAAGATATGGGGAAGGAAAAGACCATGCAAGGAGAGAACGAAAAAGGAGAAAGAGAGGGTGAAGATGAAGAAACAATAGAATGAGGGAAGGAGATAGAAAGAAAGATTAACTTGAAAAATACCGACAAGAGTTAGAGAGGATAAAAGATTAAAAATTGAGAAATAGAAAGATAAACAAAAGAGTTAAAAAAAAAAACTAACAACAAAAAACAAAAAAAAAAAAGATAAGAGAAGAGAAATTACAGATTAACTGCCAGACGGGTCAAATAGTTTTGTGTTCCCCCACTGGCAACAGTAGTAGATGTTCGAGCTCAGGTAAAAGCTGGGATTTCGATCGCTGATTTTCAAGGCAAATAGACTGTCTCCATTTCGCCGCCCTGTTCCCTCCCTATTTGACTTTGAGCAGCACGAAACCAAGTTTAGTTAGCATTCACCAAAAAGATCTTGAAGAGAACGGAGGGGGAGAAGATCGCAAAAAGTTGGTAATAAAGGCTGACAGTGAAGAAGAAGAAGAAGAAGAAGAAGAAGAAGAAGAAGAAGAAGAAGAAGAAGAAATAGCTGTCGTTGTTGAATGCGATGTAAGTGCGCACCCGAAAGCTAACGCAGTAAAGGGGACAGAAGGGGGAAGAGGAATGGTGGTGGTGGGGATAAGAATGGGGACCCACGCTAGAGGCTGAAAGTCACCCACCCTACACGCATTTCATAACTGACACATACAGTTATGCGCTGTGACACAAAGGTCAAGTTCTTCTTTTCTTTGCTCAACATGCGTATCATTAATATCATGAAATCACTAACACATGACCAAGTTACACTTTGCTTATTCAACCCCGTGGAGATGTAATAAATAAGGCACTTCCCAGCCTTGTCCCTTGACTCTTGAAAGGTGACAAAAGAACCAGGAATAACTGCTCGCTTATGTTGATATCAACAATGCGTTTAGCAAGAGAAACGATTTCTATCATTGATTCAAGTTTATAGAAGTTCTTATTTTCCATGCTTTTGAACTCATTCGTCGAACTGTTGGTCTGAAATGAAATGACGGGAATGGGGAAAGAGATTAATCTTAAAACTAATTACTTATTTTTAATCAGTAACAACCAATGTATGTATGTATGTATGTATGTATGTATGTATGTATGTATCTATCTATCTATCTATCTATCTATCTATCTATCTGGGAATATATCGAATGAGAACAGCTTTTAAAACACTGATAATATACAACCTAAAATACTGTTGTGAGTCACGGGCACAAAAAGCACTGCAAGGGAATTGAGAGACTATTTTAGATATAGAAGCGGGGGAAGGGGTCAGAGAAATTTAACCAGAATTAATAGACGGTATGGATAATTTAGATTACAGGGGGAAAGATAGGGAAAATTGGGGTTCACAATACTTCTTGAACGTACAATGCGCAGAGATTTCATTGAAACTTTTAAATTATCAGAGAGACATAATATTCATGGTAAAAATGTATTTATCTTTTCTGAAAAAGCTAATAATCTAATAAAGCTCTTCTACATCTATGGGTTCCTTTAGCGAGAGAGTTGTGCACTATTGGAATGAATTACCTTAACACGTTTAGAATAAAAGTAGTATTAACAGCTTTAAAAATAGTATTTATGAATTTCGAGAAAATGGCTTAAAAGATGAACTATATAAGGTAATCTTTAAGATAATTAAAGTTATCAAGTATTTACTATAGCAAGCCGGTGTATTATGAGACGTTTTGAACTTGAATAGATTTTGAATGTTGATAAGACAACATAATCGTCAAAATATAATGAGGCATTATATATATATATATATATATATATATATATATATATATATATATATATATATATATATATATATATGTACATGTATAATTAAAAATGTATGTATTATTGTTGTTGTTTATGTAATCCTTGATATAATTTATTAAACAAATTGATGAGAATTATCGCCGATTTAACAGTATGTCGAGCAAAACATCTTCTATAAGACTACGGAAAAGAGAAAGTAAAACGAAGTTTAGTGGGCTTTCTCATAAATAAGGAGTTCCAGGAGGGTGTTGGAGGCTTCAAAGCTTCCTTGGACCGCATAGCCAGAATCATCGCACAACTCTCAAAGACGTACAGACTGAATATGATTCAAGTCAACGCTTTCACATCGCTGTCAACCAAAGAGGAAATACACAACGCCTATGATGACTTGAACTCACTACTCCCAGATACCAGAAAATGCAACGTCACCACCATCATCATCATCAATCATCATCATCAATCTGTATCCGCTCGTCATTAAACGTAAAACTTTCGCAACAAACGCCAGACCTCTCTATCATGGGTATCTCGGAGCCACTAAACTCTGAAATTGGTTTAGCTTTTCACGTTATCTTACCTTCTGTCGGCCATATTTTTTGCATATGATCTGTTGTCCAACATTCTTGCAGCATGTTCAGCCCATTACCATTTGAGTTTTCTAATGGTTCCTATGATATTTTGGATCCTGTCTTTTCCCTTGAACTGTCTTATGATCCCTCCATATGATATTGAGGATGATTTTCTCATGTTGATGTGACTGATTTATTTTTTAGATGCCTGAAACAGTTACATGGTAAACAATTAATGGCCCCCCAAATTTACACATAGTACCGTAACAATGTATATGTAAAATAAAGAAAAACGCCGAAAAAATTAGATAAATTGTTTTGACAGATATGAGGTAATGAGTGACTGCAGCGACAACCCCAACTTTTGATTTCTTTTTAATGTTTAGTGTTTAAAGCTCAAAAGCTTTCTAGACCATATATATATATATATATATATATATATATATATATATATATATATATATATATATATATATATATATATATATATATATATATATATCACTGAGTTACATGCATGCAGGTAGGCAGGCACACACAGGCTAAAATAATAACAACCGTTTTTATTGGTTAATGTTTTATTAGTATGTTGATAAAATCCTGCGATGTTCGGTTTAGAAAAACATTACCTTTCTATTAATAAAACTAGTAGGGTGTACTCATTTATGTTCGACACTATATATATACACATATGGGCCTGCATATATATATATATATATATATATATATATATATATATATATATATATATATATATATATATATACATGTATATATATATATATATATATATATATATATATATATGTGTATGTGTGTGCGTGTTTGTAAGCGCAAAATCTTGTGACGATATATGATCCATCATTCTATAAAGTATGATCACTATTCTTTCACAGCCGCTACCATAGTCTGCAATCATTCTTTCTGTCGTAAATGCATTCCTGGGAAGCCTGTGGGTCCATTCTGCACGTAATAGTACACCAGACTGTCTCTTTTGCCAAAATATTCGCAGGGTCTTTGGCGCATTGAAAGTCAACCCATATTTCTGTCTGATGTCACAGATAATGACCGAAAAATTTGAAATTTTGCCGATCATGCAATGCGTGTTCTCATCTTCATTTAACAGACAGAAAATTATCTGTCTTCTATGAGTGTAAGGATTTATGATATCCATATCAGGCCAGATAGTTAAAAGAGTTATAGAAGAAACTCATCCCCGATTTTGAATATTAAAATTGAAAAATAGTTTCCTTTAGATTTTGGCTCTTTGAAGTGAAAAATAAAAGTAACCTTACCTTATTTTGCAAAAAATATCTTCTACGCAATTCTGACCTTTAAAAGTGAAAAAGAGGTCTTTTTTTAGAATCTGACCCTTAAAAATGAAAAAGAAAGTACCATTGAGATGTAAAGGATCATTTAAAAGTTAGTTAACATCCAGTTTGATCTAATAATATATTTTAAGGGTGATTATAAAAAAAAAAACAATCTAGCTCGTTAAAAAAAAAAACTACCTAAGGTTTACATTGGTACACTGTAAATTTCATCGGTTATATTGAATACTTTTTGCGATAGACTCTCACGTACAGACAGACAGACGGACAGACAAACGGAAGGACATAATAATAACGCCTGAAACTGCAAGATTTATACAGAGAGGTACCTCTGCATTGTACTTGCATTTGAAATCATCACTTGAAGATTACTGGGAAGACGAAGCGTGACACATAAAAATAGAAGTGGGAGGGCAGAGAAAACTCAGTAGCGTGTGGCATTTACTTTGAGTCCTTTTCTGCTAGCATCTCCTGCCAACAGCCAGTAACTGTTGGCGTATTGAAAATTGGACAAAGTTTTGGAGACTAAATCGCGTGCATCCAAGTAAAGTCCAACATTCCGACAAACCGGAGCCAGGGAGGTTAAAGTCACTGTGGCAGCAAACAATGAGAGGCTATAGAAGGTTTTGATGGGCATTGAGAGTTTAATAATGTCAGCTTAAGTTTACTGGATCATCCCAATAAAGCATCAACAATCTTTCTCTTATATATATATATATATATATATATATATATATATATATATATATATATATATATATATAACCTGGCATTGCTGGGGTAAAAATGACTGCATATATAACAACAACGTTTCCCTTTGATTTAGACCTCTAAAAACAGAAAATAAATTGGCCTCGATATCAATTCTCAAATTTTTTTAAAGATATCCACCCTATTTTGACCCCCGAGAGAGTGAAAAAATGCTCCACATCGATTTTGATCCCCAGGAAGTTAAACAAGTTCTTCAACAATCTTGATTCAAAAAATAAAAAAAAAGTTTACCGTTTTCGATTGTGACCCACCGAAGTGGAGAGTTCTCTGCTGGTTTTGACACCTGAATCTGAAATTTTGACACTCAAAATCCTAAAAAAGTGGAAATAACCTAGCTGGATTCTAACCGTCTCTTTTGATTCTGAACTCTAACAGCGAAAAAATCATCCACCAATTTTGATCACTGTGATTGAAAAAATGCTTCCCCATTATGTCATTTTCGTAAATTAGTTAACCAAACAGAACCGCCTTACAGTGGTTAGCCTGTCTACGAACACGGGAGCCCGTTACTGTTTGGCACAGTTTTTTAAGCTTTCGAACTGAACACAGCGATTCTTGAATGAGCGAATGCAACATGGTGTCATAAGTGGGATTCGGTAAAGGTAAAAGGAATCAAAGAGAATTCGTTGAATAAGAAAATGTTGTATCATTCGAACCGACAAAACACCCCCCAAAAAGATGCCAACTAAAAGAAGAAATATTGGCGAAGACCATGCAACGTTAAACATGTAGTAACCGGGAGAATCTTTGGAATAAAAAAAATAAGAGAGGTTCAGGCAAGCCAGGGACCTTCATTTGACAGCCTAATTGAACGGAGTTAAAACCTTGGTATACTGTACGGGAATTCTGGGTGACGACATATTAAGTGGGATAAGGCTGATGAGGAACATTGCAAAACAGTCTAGTAAAGGTTCATCGATTCTTTTTTTGTGGAGAAAATGTGATTTGCGAGAGATTTTGTTTTAATCTGAGACAGCAAAGGATCGGCAAATTCTAGGATTCATCCTTGGCTGTACTATACATCATGGCAGAAAATTGTGAATATTGAGCCCTCAAAAAGGAACTCATAAAAGACAGTAATAGTAGGTCTGTTCGATATCAATCCGTCAGAATGTATGCAAACGGATAAGGGTCTCTCGTTGGATAGTGCTATTGAAGAAGTAAAGCAGACAAAAGCAGGCCGACTCCAGCAAACCAATCTACGAGAAGAAATATATGAAAAAAGAGTCAAATCAATTGCCGTGGTTGTATATCCATACCAATATGCTCAATGTCTTGATAAGAATAAAGAATGCTTGGCTTTTGGGAGAAGGGACACCTCCAGCTAGTTCGTAGATCAAGGCAGTACAGTTAGACGTTAATATAATGTTTTTAGGCACATGGAAGCAGGCGGGGTCCCACGGAGAGGGATGCAATAAGGACAGAAGGACCATGGATAAAAGGCAGCAGGAAAACATGCAAGGAAGATATACCTGTCCCTTATCAAATCTAAGAGTCAGAGCTAGATGGGGGAGTTGAGGAATAATTTATCCAATCAGAAGGATTGGTGTAATAATCCCCGCTCAAATGCTGAAGCAATAGAGGCTAACATAAGCGGGAAACGTGCTCAAATAAAGCAGAAGAATAGACAGTCGGGAAAAGGTATGAAATACGTCTCAGCAGGTGAAAAGCGAGATTAACTCAATCGAAAAAGGAAGAAATCAATAAAGGACAAGTTCTCACAAGAAGTGGACATTGATCAAAAGAAAACAAAAAGGTTCAAAACGGTTCATGGGAGGAACTATATGAGAAAAATAAAGAAATGAAAACAAAGGAAAACGCCAAACATGACGACGACAGACCTGTTCCTCAGATGGAAAAAAAATCAAAATGTGAAACTTTCAGACGGAGAAAAAATGTATGAGTCGAAGGAGAGAAACTTTCAGACAGAAAAAATGTTGAAGTCAAAAGAGTGAAATTTTCAGACAGAGAAAAAATGTAAATGTCGAAAGGGTGAAACTTTCAGACGGAAAAAAATTTAAAAGTCAGAAGATTGAAATTTTTCGTCGAAAAAAAATGTATAAGTCGAAAGAGAGAAATACACAGAAAAAAAAATGCGGTCGAACCTTTACAGAAAAGCAAGGCCAGACTTGTTTGGAAAAAAAAGCGAAAATCCCAAGAAAACGTCAAGTCCAGTGCTCAGGAACTGAGTACCATCACGATTGGGACCTGCGGACTGAAAAAATATGTCAATCAGAATCTCAAAAATAAATATTTCCAAAATTAATTGAAATGAAGGATATTTCATTATGAGAGAAAAGTGACAAAGCTTCCTTTCCTTTGAAGAAAGATGCTGCATGCATAAATTAGGTAACCACGTAGAACTGCCTTACAGTAGCATCGTTGTTTAAATACAGTTGTTGGCTACTGTTGGGCCCTACGCTCCGGACATGATAGTTCTTACATCAGCAAACAGAAAGCATATTTCATTCTGACACCAAAAAGTGGAATAAAAGTCCCCTCGATTTTGAAACCAAAAGAAAGAAAGTGTCTCTTCGATTTTGACTCTTAAAAGTGAAAAGAATCCCCTCCTTGCGGTTTCGACCTCTACAAATGATTTTGACACCTGAAAGTGGTAACAAATTTTCCCTTCAAATTCGTCCTCTCAGAATAAAAACGCAATTTCCCCCTCAATTTTGATCCCTAAAAGTGACTAAAGATACCACTCGATTTTTACCCCTAATAGTGGAAAAAGAATTTCATTCAGATTTTAACTCCTAAAATGCAATAGAAATTTCCATCAGTTTTGACCACTAAAAAAAAAACGGAAACATTCCCTTCAATTTCGACGTATAAAGATGAAAAAAACCCCAGAGTATCTTCCTATAATGTTGGCTCTGAAAATTAATAAGAAATCACCCGTTGATTTTCACCCTTAAAATAAAAATAAAAATATCTTCCCTCTCAATTTTGCTCCTTAAAATAGAAAAAAATACCTTCCTCTACTTACAAGTGAAAGAAAACTTCCCTGCAATATTGGAAAAATAAAAATAAAGGAAGATTTTTGAGATTTTGACCCCTAGGCGTAGAAAAAGGAATCTTTCCATTCGATTTGATCTCTAAAAGGGAAAAATCTTCCCCTCTATTCCTACGTCTAAAATTAAAATCTCCGCTCTTGAATTTGACTGCTAAAAATAAAAATAGAAAATCTCCCTTTCTTTGACACCCAGAATTGAGAGAAAATCTTCACCCTAATTATTATCCATGAAAGTAAAAGAATCCCCCATCAATTTTAACTCCAAAAATGAAAGATGAAAGGTCGTCAATATAACATACATAACCCCAAATCCCCAAATTCTGTGTTTTGGAAAAAATGATTTATTATTGAATTAAGTGTTCAGCTTTGTAGTAGCATTGTTCATAGAAACTCTTCTACCCAACACCTCCAACGTTTGTGTTCTGGAAAATCATCAAGTTGTAAAAGATGTTTTATCAAAATAGAAAATCAGTCACGTAAAAAATGAAAAATGTGTACGAAACGAGTGTTATGATAAGACATCACAGCGTTTTCTACTTGAAATTCAAACACGTGTTTTATTTTATTCATTAAAACTCCATACATACCTGGGCAATGAGGTTTCGTTTTGGCATCTTTTATTGTTCAATGATTTCTTATGGTTGCTGAATCTGATCTTGAAACATGTGTTCCTACATAGAATTCAATGTTGTTTGGTTCTTTGATGGAATTTATAGTTGCTTTATAAATTATATTGCTATTATTTTCATTTTATATAGTTCATAATTTTTGTTGTGTTTTTTTTAATATTAGTTATTCTGATTATGCATGAGTAGATTACTTTCAGGATGTTTTATGGCGAGACATTCTTTATGGAAGTGTTTGGTCATTAGGTTTACAAATATTTGACTAGTCTTTGTTCTTACATTTGAATTAAATGGTGGATTAAACCAGATAATTTTTCTATTCTGATTGTCTTTAGTATTATTCTTAGTTAATATTCCAATTCCAGTTTTAATTTACTTCGTTTTAAGGCGTTTTTGTGTGGTACTATCGTTTCATCAAATACTTGTTTATTTTTGGAATTATTCAAGAGTGGTTTTGCTACAGAAGTTGGTATTATTTGATTATATTTAGTTGGTGGTTATAACCTGACGGAGTAAATAATTTAATCGTTTGTTTTAAATGGCTAATAAGAGTTCCTTTGAAGGTTTAAGATAGCGTCGAGAAAGTTCACCCCTTTCAATAGGGTGTTATTTTCTTTTTTAAAACTCAATTATTGAATGCTTTTATTAAGTTGTTTTCTTATACAGAGATCACGGATAATTCATTGAGAAAAAAAAACATAAAAATGTTTGTTGCTTATTGTTGATTTTCAAAATGACCAATCTGTAAAGTTTTTTTCAAGTCAATGCTGTCTTTGTTTATAATATTTTGTAAGGTGTTAAATAAGTATGAACCTTTAAGTTAAAAATTTTCTGCTGCGTCACAGGGACCCATGTTGACATCGAATCCGTCTGGGTTGCTTTTTTAATACATATTTCATTTTATTGAAATGGGATTTTCCGAAGTGATACATCATCTTTATCCAGTTTCCGTTTACTGCTTTATTTTTCAAAATTGATGATTATTTAAGTGTCCCTTCTTTTGTTGAGGTGCAGTTGTTTATTATTAAGTCGAACTTCATGAATTCACATTTGTTTTTTCGAACGAGTCGATAACATCTTCCGTATAACAACATGGGTTGAACTTTAGTTTACAACCCCTACGGATAAAATATATTCAAATTGCTCGCTAAGAAAAACATTCTCATACCAAACCAACACATGAACAAATTGAAATAATTGACGAAATATTGTATTTTATCACAAAAATGACACTGGAAATGCTGAAAGATTAAACAATGCAGAAAACGGCTCCCAACAAACTTCTCAACGAATGTGAACAATATTTACAACAATTTATCAAAGAAAAAAAAAATTCGAAAACAAAATTAATAGATTTTAAAAAGAATTCAAAAAGGATTTAAACAAAATCGAATAATCCTAAGATTTTGGTATTTGAAGACAAAACAAGAAAAATCAACAGAATCAAACCATAAAAGTATAAAATACCACTGAAAAAAACCTTCAATATTTACAAAAAATATGGCACCAATATTGAAAATAGCATAAGGTATCCAAACTCAACGCAGAAAACCTAAAAATTGAAGATATCTTCAGTGAAATACACACAAAAAGTCTGCATAGCTCTCAAAGATCATACAATCACTTTCAACACCAACGATTCTGAATGCCGTCTTAATAACCCAAGAAAAAAATGAAATAGAATACATAAGCCAGCTCATCCTGGAGAGTCAAATACGGAACTAAAGGGCAAACTGATTTTCCATCTTTGGAGGGATACAAAAGTCGCCATAGACTGGTTCGAAAACAAATGTGAATTCATGCAGTTTGACATGGTAAACTACTGCCCTTCAATGAAAGAACAGACTCTAAAAAAGCAATACATTTTGAAATTTCATGCACAAACATCAATAAAAATGAAATAAAAATAAGTCACTGCATAAAAGCAGTCACATTTGAACAGAATGAAACATCGATTAAAAAATCCAACTCAAATTGTTTTGATATCCCCGTGGGTCCTCATTATGTATCAGGAATTTCTTAAATTACAGGATTATACATATCAAATACTATACCAAATATTATAAACAAAGAAAAATTTTGGCTTATACAGAGATGACGGAATAATCACTCTGAAAAAAAATAAACAAACTACAATAAACAGAAAAGTGATGAAATTTAAAAGAAAAAAGCAAGTAAAAACATTCAACTAAATAGGTTTTGAATAGAAAATTTTCGAGACGGTAACTTTAATCTTTACAATAACTCTACGAGGGTATTTAAAAAGCAAATGACCAAACTATTTACATTCATATAGGTTTTGACCACAAAGCAAATAGTTTTACAAAATATTGACTTCCATAGCAAAATACTCTCTCATAATTCCAAAAATTAACAAGTATTTGATGATATTATGGATCCATACAAAAACGTCTTGAAACAAGGTAAATTAGATTTGGAATTGGAGTTACAACATCAGATTGATACAAAAATAATCAGAAAATAACTTGTTTAATCCATCATTTATTATATATGTAGAAGCACACACCAGTAAACTGTTTCTAAACCTAATAACCAAATACTTCTTTAAGAAATAATACTAAACACAACGGAAATATAAAAAAAGGTACTCATGAATAGCCGGCCCAATTGAAATGATAAAAAAACACTACAACAGAATAATCATGAATACACAAAACAAGTATAACAACAAAACGAATTGCAAGTATAGAAATCTTAATCAATGCACAATCGATCAAAACAATTGCAACCAAATCGATATAATTTACAAAGCAACCACAAATTAAAAGATACCAAAATTACATTTCCCACTCCATGTAAGTATGAAGTTTAATATAAAGAAAATAAAACGGCTTTAATAAAATAGGAATTTTTGAAAACACTAATATGCAAAAACAATACCCTAAAATACCTACTATACTTAGAAGACAAATTACTCATAATACAATTCATCGGAGAAAAATTATTTTTAACCAAGGGAATGACTAATCGGAAATAGTAGACAAAATAAAGATTCATACTAAAAAACACACACACAAAAAAAAACGAAAAATTTAACGATTATATTTACATTTACCATTTCAAAATACTAAGTAGAATATAGGTATAACAAAGAAAAATGTAAAAAAACAAAAACAAAAAAAGCCCAATAAAAATCGATAGACCCTGATTAAAATAAATAAATATATAGAAGAATCGGAACGATGCAACGAAGAAATAGATCAGCAATATTGTAACAGTTTTAATAATGAACAATTCTATCGAATGGTAAGAATAAGAATGCGTTGGCAACGGCACATCATATCTTAACATTGAATACAAAATATCGTACAACATGATTTTGAAAACATCAACAGTACAAGAGAAATAACTCAAATTCAAATTAGATGTATGAACAAAATGAAATGAAAATAAAATGAATCAAAACACAATTAAAGTATAAAACAAAGCATAATTAGAACATAAGGAGTTGAGTACGATTACGGAACTAACCTGAAGATAGTAGGATCGTCAAAAAGATTCATTGAGATCATAAATCAGTAGAAAAGGTAATACTAACTGTATTCATGTTCAAAAATCTTATTAATTTTATATATATGTTGATATAAAGACAATAGTACATATACACACATATATATATATAGGGTTGAGCACTCTTCAAGAGAGGTAACTCATCCATCGTAAGCTTATGCAATTTCTGTGTAAATAGATATATCGCTTCAATTCTGCCTTCCTGACTGTCAAGTTCCGTAGTCCAGAAGTAAATATCGTCCTCCAGGTCTGAAGTGAAGGTTTCAATTCTGCCTCGCGGTAATGGAAAGTCTATAGCGACACTGAAGAGATGTAATACATCGAAACAGCTGTCTGTGGATGACACAATAATATATATATATATATATATATATATATATATATATATATATATATATATATATATATATATATACTGTCACTTTAATAGTGAATATTTATGTCAGTGGTTAGTTCCGTAATGTGCTTTTTAATTCTATACTTAAAATTGTTTCTATTACATTCAGTATAACAGCATATATTTATTAACCTTAGTTTATTAAGACACGGCGCCAAACGTGGGGAAGATTAGGTTAGAAAGATTGTTTCGCACTCATTTTTCAAGTGGATGGGTGGCTTGCTCTGAATCAGCGTTCGAAATTCTGTTTTCATCACTTTCCAAACTCCATCCACAGACACAGGTGAGAAATGTGCAACTACCAGTGTATGCTCCATACATGATACATGTATACATACATCTATATCATTGTTCATTTATCTATCTATCTATCTATCTATCTATCTATCTATCTATTTATCTGTGTGTTGTATGTATATATGTACGTATGTATCTATCAAACATAATGTGATAATAGTTGAATTGAATTAGGTAAACTATACTAAAAGGGAGGGAGTTAGAATCGTTCCGCTATTTTGTATCCAAGCAATGATGACAATAAATTCCGCAAAGGCCAATTTTCTTCGTTTTCTATTCTACAATAAGAAATATTTGGCTTCGTCTGGATGAAGCCGTATGAATTCCTTTTGGATTGCAGGCGTAGCAAATTTTGAGGCAATAAATCATTTACGAAACTTTCTAGGATGAAAAATCTATTTCTTTTAATGTTTAGATTTATATATAGTAGCTCTATTCTGTCAGTAACGCTTGCCTTTATTTGTAATCACTGGAAATCTCTATTCGTCTGATTTTCTATGCACAGGATACGCGTTGAATACCGAAACTTGCTAAAACGTATTTTAGGTGAAGAATAGCGAAGTCCAATGTCTAACCATTAATTTTCCCTTACATTGAATTATTTAGAGCAGAGAATATCTATAACTAATGCGTGGTTGATCCCCAATTACATCAATGGGAAGCAATAAGAAAATCTATAACCTTGCCTTCATGTAGCAGATTCAAATGCAGTGCTAAAATACAAGTCTAATTATCATTTGTCAGAATTTGTTTTTAAAAAACATAAGAAAACTCAAATGGCAGTGGACAGGCCACATAACAAGAATGTAATACATCTGCTAGAAATCATATTTCACAATGTGGATCCCTAAGAATTATATGCAAAATTGTGGTTGCCAGAAAATAGGTTGGTATGACGACCAAGGCAGATTCCAGGGTTATCCAGAAGGGACTAGGCAAAGAGTGAAAGTGAGATGCCAGCCAAATCTTTGCGATTTCTATTTAAATAGCATTCATAGAGGACAAATTCTCGATGTATTAGACGCCATTTTAAAGCTCGTCGCTAGCTATTCCTTTATTTTGACGGCAGATGAGAACTTACTCTTACTGTTAGAGTCCAATCAGTTTTGGTATCTTTAAAAGATGTTTGGGATGCGATTTCGAATTTTGTTCGAAGTTACTTCATAGTTTCAATTCTCTGAAGTTTAGTTTAATACTAATAATACTGATTTGTTTCCCATATTTTCGTTTCCTTCAGGTCTAAATATGTATCTTGAGAAATGACCTTACTGATGGCTGTTTTCGTAAAAAACCAACAACTGTTACTATGATAAACACACAGCGAAAATTTACCCAGGTTGACACCGATATATAGATGAATAGATTTTGGTCAAAGTAAAGAAGAGATATAAAGTAATTTTTTTTTTCAAGAATCGTCCGTTTGGTGCATTTTAGTGCATTACTGCAACTGCACTGGGAGGTTGAATATAATGCATTAAAAGGGGTGAAATGACTATATTTTAAGGCTTGCTGAGAGCGAAAGATTTTTTTTTCGACATTTTGCTCCTTACTGCTCCTCCTTTGGAACGGAACGTCGGAATAAAGAATCGTTTGTTTCAGCGAACCTTCAGACTTTGTCATTTTACTCTCATATTGTCAAATTACCGATAATCCATGCTAAGACATTGATCAACGAATCAATGAATAAATAATCAAAAAGACACACACACACACACACACACACGCACGCATATATATATATGTATATATATATATGTATATGTATATATATATATATATATATATAGATAGATAAACATACATTCCTGTACAAGAGAGAATGGGTCATGTTATATAAAGAAAAAAAATTATATTCTGTATATCAGTTTTTTTTTTAAATTCCAGCATAAAGGCATATTCAGAGGTGTAGGAAATTCCACACTGTGACAGCGTTTAGAAATACATGCAGTCTTTGACAATCTTGCAGGACATACAAACTCATACTGGATCTTATTCGTAAAGTGAAAACTCCCATGTCCGTGTCTGGTTTGGAGAAAAATGTCCAAAGAGTTAAAGAAAAAGAAAGGTAACAAATTTATTACTCTGAGAGATGACTGATGCATCAGAAGAGAAGTTTTGTTGAACAGGAAATAAGCACTTAACAATTCAAGGAATTCTGAGCTGTCAGAAAAAATCGTCTGATTAACTGGGCAGTGGCTAAAAATTGCTTCATCTTTTCAATTCAGACGGTGCGCTAACACTTCCTTCTGGAATACCCCAAATATCAAGTACCTGCACCATAAGGTTGTTTTATCACATAAGCATACAAGAGAGGGCACCATGATTTTAGGGAGCACAAAATTGATTTGAAAAAACGGCCCACACGTTCGAATAATCGAGACCGTTTTTTTTTCAATCTATGTTTATAATGATATTTATGACTATTTATTGAATCCATGGATTACACCAGGGTCAAATTTACAGCCGTGGGCCAATTATGCTACACTGCTTAGCCCAGGGACCTCAAATATTGTTAAGACGACCTTGCCGGCGTCACTTTGGCAAATGTCAGGAAGACAATGACAAAAAACAGTTTCCATGTACTTCAAGGAATTACACAGATTGAACAATTGGATGTTGCTAAAAGGTGGTAATATTTAGTATCAACCTGCTGTGAATTATACTTGTACATTATATAACATCTTTGGTACATTGATTTCTTAGTCATAGGCAAAACACATCAATGTATCTTGCCAGGCCTACTTTTTTGTATTGTGAATAACGTAGATATGTGAAAAGAAAGAAACTCACGTGACAAGTTAGAAAGCAAATGAATGTTAATTGAAAAGAAAGCAAAGAAAAGAATTAACTGAGGCAGAAAATCAAGCAAAAGAGGATAAAAATAGGATGGAAACACAGAAGAATGTAGGAATATATATATATATATATATATATATATATATATATATATATATATATATATATATATATATATATATATATATATACATATATATATACGTGTGTGTATATATATATATATATATATATATATATATATATATATATATATGTATATATAAAGATTCGCTACACGGACACATTTATGTTTCTGCCCTGTTTGGGCTTCTTCAGGTTTATTCTAAATTCCTATTCAGGACATTTTCGGGTTCGTTTATGGGGTTGTCTTTTTCCAAGTTATACGATCTCCCTCTTCTGTTCATATATTTTTCGTTCTTTTTGTTTATTGGATAGTCAAGGCCTCCAATGTTTTTTTCTTTTATTTAATGGATATGCTGTGTTTGTTGGTAGATATGAATTATAGATCAGGAGAATGAGGTGTGTACATTTTCTTTATCAGTGTGTAGTCAAGATATATGAAGAGAATAAAAGGAAACTTCTACAACCAATAAAAATAGACCCCCAAAATGTCCTGAAAAGAAATCTGAAATAAACCAAATTATTTGCCTGAAGAAGCCCTAACAAGGCAGAAACATAAATGTAGTTGTGTAGCGAATCCTCACTCATATTTTAAGCTCTACTGCAAAACAACTTAAAGATTATTGTTGAATGTATTGGGCACTTCATAAAATAAACCCATCATATGTCAGATATTGTGTTGTATTATATGCCTGTTTTCCTGATTTTGTATTATGCACACCAACACATTTATATGCACACGCACACACAAACACAAACACACACACACACGCACACATATACACACACACATATATATATATATATATATAGATAGATAGATAGATAGATAGATAAGGAAACAAATACAATAATAAACAAGATTATAAAATGCTCCCCTGAAAAAAATGAATGAAATAAAGAGGCGAAGGCAAGAATAACAAGTTCATATATACAAAAGACAAACAACAAAATCAGATGGACAAAAACGTCATTAAAGCCCCGGTAAATATCTGAAATGTGGATGGTAATTTTCACATTTGACAGAATAGCTCTTCTGGAAAGCCTGGTGGAACACAATCTTCCTAATATAATTTCCCCATCTGACGGTGTTAAAGACGCCCCAAAAGAAAATTTTTTTTTGAATGATGAAGATCAAAATAGAATAGATGAAGAAATAAGATAAGAAAAAAAATAAGGGGAGAGAAGACAAGATATAAAGAAAAAGAAAATGAAGAAAAAAAAAGAAAAAGAAAGAAAAAATGAATGAAAGAAAAATAGATGAAGAAATGAGAATAGAACCAAAAATAGGAACAGAGAAGAAGAATTAGAGAGAAATAGAAAGAAAGAAAATAGAAAGGAAGAAAATAGAAAGAAATGTTTAGTGAGAAAACACTTTTAACCTACTACATTTTTCTCTATGACCGTACCTCAAAGCAAAAAAGAAAAAAAACACTTAGAAAAAAGAAACAAATAGCAAATAGATGACTAGAAGAAGAAATACGACAAAATAAGAAAAATATATATTGATATAGATAAAATAAACGTTGGTGCCATAGCAGGAAATCATGTCATTCAGTGCATAATCAGGTTTACGAAAAGCAAAAACTCTCTCTCTATGGAAAGCTTCACGATAGTTAACAATTCTAATGCGCTTCAGATTTCTTTAATCAAAATACTGTTTCCTATTCTTTTTATCACACACCAAGGCTAACTTCCCATCTCCCTTGTATTAATGAAAACTTCGCCTTCTTTTCCTGATTTCTAGTGATAAAAAAAATAACCACAATTGGTTTATCCTTGGATGTTTCATCAATTCCAGTAAGATGACGCCAGATTATCAACAGCAACCGAAATTCATCTGATTTCTCTCTTGGTAAAGTCGTCGTTCTGTTTCAGTAGCTACAAATTTTCTTGACGTATATATTTATCTCATTCTGTCTCTTCATATTATCGTTAGGTAGCCTTGCAAAGATTTGGGTATCTGGTAGTACTATAAAGCGGCCAAAATATTCACATGGTTCGCGACGTTGCAAGGGGCCGGTGTTTGAATCCAGGTAAGAAGTTGGGATTTCGAAAATTAATTTTTGTAGACAGGCAAGCCCTTCTCCAATGAGGAGAAAAACGTAACGCAATCTCCTTTTCTATATTTTCTTTTTATTTGGTCTTGTTTGATACTAAATTAACTTTAGTAAATATCGTGAGAGGCATCTGATGCAGTCCACTTGTTACTGTGTACTGTTATAAAATCTTTGCACTAAGTTCAATACTTGCCGGATGCCTCTTCACATTTTTCTGGCCTCTTCGGCAGGATCAAAGTGTAGTATCTGTTGCACAGGTACTGATACTTTCCCGTTGAATGGACTGGAGGTTGTGGTTGAGATTAAAGACCGAGTGCGCCGGTGCAATGCGTTAGCGAATGAGGTTTTACAGAGGCTGCGCTTTGCTACGCGTATGGCCTCGTAGTGTGTGTAGCCCAACATATATCTAGATTAAAGAAAGATTAAGTGAAAATTGCCCTGAAAGAGTATTGAAATTGGCCTGACATGTTTTATTTGCTAAATAAGTCTTTGTTTTGTTTGGAGGAGATGTAATTTGTAGAACAACATCTCCTCCAGCACCACCACCACCACCACCACCACCACTACTACTACTACTACTACGACGACGACGACGACAACTACTATTACTACTACTATTACTACTACTACTGCAAGTACAATAATGATAGAGAAAACTTGACAAGCAAAGAACCAGCGGATTGCATACAGCAAGATAAAGACAAAAAATTATGACAGGCAGGAACTGTAAAAAAAACTAACAAATGGATAAATATTGGATCTGTAAACTAAAAAGAAACTGAATTTCAGAAATAGTAAATACACCCTAATAAAGATTTCATGATAACACACTAAAACAAACTACACCAAAGCCAAAACAGACAAGATTCAACAAAATAGCGAAAGTTGCTGGTGCAGAAGTAGGAATAAAATTGAAAAGACTAAAAAAAGGTAACAGGTAAGTCCCCCACCTCGTTGTATACAAGACAAATGGTGTGAGCACAACCAAAATCCTTTGTTGTCTTGGAAAATAGGAAAAGTAAAACATACGAAACATTGAATTTCAAACAGAACACCAAATCAAGACGAGGTGGCTAGATCTAATTGAAAGTGTCCGTCAGAGAGTGGATTCTATCATTCCAAAATACCTTGCTGGATTTTCTCTGAGAACTAAAAAAACTGTTGCTTAACGTAACAATACCCATTATTAATTAATTAACTTTACAAAAAACAAAAACAAAAACAAAACAAAACAAAAAAAAAACGCTGAAAAATGGAAAAATTAAACTATCTCTACAACAGCATTATTAAAAACTGGTGAAAACCCTGAGGAGAACGAGAATTCTTGAGCATTGCTGTCACTTGAAATCCAGTTATGACTACCAGATATTACCGGTGTTAGAAGTAATCAAGGAATATTTGAAAAAAAAAGAAAGTCAATTGCTATAAACCAAGAGTGAGAGAGACCCATTCAAAGTGTATATATATAGCTGTCCCAGTGGCCCGAAAGGGTGGATATGAAGAAAAACTGGAAAAATATACGCCATGAAGGTGGGTACTGTTCTCATAATAATTGGTGCCCTGGGAACAGTTCCAGAGACCCCAGCGATGAGATTGGAATAATCGTTATTCAAAATAACTAAACCACAAGAGTAATCAACTCGCTGAGAAGAACGAGTAGAGGGCTTAAGGACTTGTGAAAGATAGCAGTCTCTTGGACACAGGATGTGACCACCAGATTTTTCTTGTGTGAAGATTCAAATGAAAAACAACCACGAAACGTTTTTAAAAGTACATGAGAAACAAAAGAATAAACATTCCGAAAAATACAAAACTGGATAATGGGCTTTTGATACACAAACAGTTGAATGTAATACAATCTGCTTATGTTTGTTCACATATCAAAATCAGCTCCAATTATTTGATATAAGATACGTTATTGATCGCTTACAAATACGTTTAAACAAGTTGTTTCCGTTATTTATATTGTGAAAAGATACCTAATGGGTGAATTTTTTTTTAAATTCTTGTACCATTGATATATTCCGATTTGAGGGATAAAGAAAAAGAAACAAGGATATCAAAGCGCAGCACCTTTGATACGTCAGAAAGGAAAAGAATAGATAAAATGCAGAATGAAACAACGCAAAAACATTGTCAATTTTTTGGATAAACATCTTAATAAACAGGATTTTGAGGGGTTTTAAGAAAACGTTGTATTACTCAAAATAATTTCTATTTTCATCAAAGGTATCTTTCGAAATCTTTTTTTTCCAATAGATTTGAATTGTAATACTACCACAATGTGGTATTGGCCTATAGCTACTACTACTACTGTTTATATCATATTCATAATATTTTTATTACTGCATAGCTCAAGTGTATGAAAAGTTGATCTACTGGAGTAGTGAGATCATGATAGGGACAAGTGTATCGAATTTGATACGAAATTTGGTATCCAGCATATCAATCAATGCTAACCACCACTCCAGAATCAGTGATATCAATATTAGATACGATCAACAAACGGCTCTTTAAAAAAATATGTGTTTGACAATATACCATGTTTTTGACTAAGCCTCTGCACCAACCAACAAAGCGTGTTTTTTCCCGTTATTATGACAGTGATATATATATATATATATATATATATATATATATATATATATATATATATATATATTCGTTCAGATTTATGTCTGACGGGCTTAGCAAATTTTTGGGCATGGGGGACGATTTGGCAGAGCAAATCTTCCGGGGAAATCAGCACGATCTTTATCTTCGCCAAGAATTGAAATCTGGTAACTCAAGCAGAAACTGAACTTGCAGCTTTTTCAACGTAGCTCAAATGCATGGATACATTGGTACTGCGGACTTTAGAAGCACGCTCATGTAATAACTTTTTGGTGAGCTGGCATATATGCTTCCCTCGTAGAATCATGCCATTCAGAACTCGGGCATCAATCACTGGCGTCAATGATATACTACTCATTGTTCTGCAAGGACATTTCTTGGAAGGAATTGCCTTTTAATTTTGATACGAGGCAGCTGATGTTATTAAAGACAAAGAAAAGCTCGCTGCAGCTCTTTGATTATCCCAGTCTTGTATCTCGATCGCTATTTCACTTTTTATCTTTTTCTAATTATCATCATATATAATTCAGTGGACCCTATTCTCCTCTGACTCTTCTTTTTCTCCATTTATCTCGAGGCACATGATTCGTATAGGAGATATGAGGAAAACTCCCTTGAGTGGGTTGATGAAATGCATAGAATCATTCCGGGAGTATCAATCACAACTACAGGCAAGGAAATGCTTACTGGCGATAATAAATCATGGAAACCATCAGGGCTCTGGGTTTAGAGCTGAGGATGATATATTGTTGATGCAAATGCGATCTGCATATTGATGATCAGATGCAATTATAACTACCATTTGTTAGTAAAAATCTTTTGACTCTTTCACTCATGAGTGAAAATAAATCGCAATTTTGAAAAAAGAATTTCATAACATCAATAACAATGATAATAATGTTACTTATATAAACAAACACTGTTTTTGCTATATAACGCTAAAATAATCACGCTATATTTCTGTTCGTGTTCAAGTTTGTAGACCAACTTAATCTCTTGAATGTTGCACATATAGCCCTAAAATACTGAAACGAATTGCCAAAAAGAGTACTTGAAGAAGTTATTTTTTAATGTCTTTATTCAAAATATATATATACATGTGTTGAGGATCGATGAAGTACTTGAATTTGTTCTTATGTTATCAACGTAAGGTGTTACAATCCACCATCTTATCATCTTCCAGCAGACCTTACTCGAAGCACAATTACTCATATTGATCAAACACCTTATTATATAGTAAGAGTGCCATTCTGATATAAAAAAAAATGATTTGCATAAATTTAATATGTATCCTCTATAATAATTTAAGAAGGAAACACTTTTGAATTATCTCTATTCATTCAAAAGTTTTGTCCTTATATATTCAAACATTTACACAAACATTTTATCTCTATGTATTTCTGTGCATTAAGAGCCGGGTTTAGACTGTTCCAGTGTCTCTGTACTTGAAGTAAGCAATCAATATCATCAGATAAGCTTTTTATTGTTATTAATAACCAAAGGATAAATTTATCAAAGGACATATTCTTCCTACTGTTTGGTTATATTTTGAGTTGTTTTCTCCCTGGGCAATATATATGAATTAGTCTGGAGGGAAGATAACATAAGATATAACCAATATATATATATATATATATATATATATATATATGTTTCTTCTTACATACACCAAAGGAAAATCATTATTTACTAGTGGAGAAGTATCAAAAACGGATGAAATATTCTGATGCACAGAAAAGAACAAATGATGTCGTCACTTAATTTGAAAGGGCTTCTGACTACACTTCAGAAGTGTTTCTACCATTCGGTGCCAGTCTGAAAAGGTTGATTGCAAATTCAACCCTAAAGTAACCAAGTACAGAGATGTCTATGGATAAGGCATGTAGAAGCTACGTAAAAGTCAGCCATATTTTGAGATTGTTTTGTTACAATTTCAAGAAATGAACTGTAGTGACATCCAGCATCGACCTTACAATACTTGGAACTTTGACCACGTAAAGATGTCCCCCTATGTAAATTTTCCACATCCTGGGTAAATATTGCGGCTAACGACTATAAGATTCATTTGAAATGACCAGAAATGACATATGGTGACCTTGAATGACTCCAATGTCAAAATCACATTTATCAATACTTTAGCTTTGAAAGAATTTACCTCTATGCCAAATTTCAGTTTCATTGAAAATTGACAAAAATGTGACCTCGAGGGACCTCAGATGACTTTAGAGGTGAATATCGCATTGCTTCTGCCGAGAAGATTTAACCTTGTGGCAATTTTCAGTTACATGAGTACGATATCAGCGCCCAAAACTTTATGAAAATTGTGTAGAAGTGACCTCTGATGACCTTGAATGGTTTTCAAGGTAGGGCTCGCTGAGCCTGTTGAATTCGATGTGAGATGTCCTAATATGTTCAATTTCAGCACGCTTGGTACAAAATCGTATCCCCCACTCATTGGCTAGAAATGACCGGAAATAACCACTAATCATCTCAGTTGCATACCACCTCAGAAAGATGTAACTCTACATCCAATTTCAGTTTCATGGGTGCCAAATTGTTACCAAAAAATTCAAATGACATCCGGTGACCTCGAATGACCTCCGAGGTCAACTTTACATAGCTTATGTGACGGGATGATCTCTCTTCAGTCTACCTGCAGAATATTAGGTCAATAGGCCTCCTAGTTTGAGCTAATAGGAAAACACGAATACGCAACAAAAGGCTTAATAATAAAAATATGCTGTTTATGAATTCAATTTGAAATAATGTACCTCTATGGGGGCAAGGGCAACAGAACGATAGCTGGGTGTTGACGATAAAGTTTATCGACGACTGGCATGTTCCGTTGATCCTTGTTGGGGTCATGGAGAAGGGGGTCGTCACCCATGTGTTTATGTTGGCCGAGAGGGGGCTGGTGAAAGGGCTGGTTTCCTCTTTGTTGCCTTTGTTGACAATATGTTGAGTACAATTAGTTTTCATTGAGAAGAACAATGTCTTCAGATAGCTTACGGATTGTTTTTATACATGATTCTCTGTAGTAACTCTGAGCATTGCACTTAACGTAATAACTGTTTTCTAAACCTGTCAATCAAATTTCTCAGTAAAAAAAAGTGCCGAATAACATACGTATGAAAGAAAATTGCTACAGGTTAAGATTTCTTAGTCTATCGTCTTCTTTAATGATTCATTCTTTCTCTCTTTCTATTCCTCTTGTATCTGCTATTCGTGGAGGTGCACGCATGCGTAATCGAAGAAGTCTCATCTCCTTGTGTTTAGAATTTCGGTTTTTACCCATCTTATAAGACGTAGCTGCTGAAATACTGAGTTAGGCTGACCGCACCCTCAGTGGGAAAGGTGGCAGAAGTCCTATCGACAAAATACTAAGAACTGGTCGAAAGATGACCCTAGGTCTTCCTTCGTACCAATAATTATACCCAGGATTTCAAATACTGTGCTGTCAGAAATTCCGATACGATGAAAGATCACGTGATCTTCTGACTGTATCAGCAGAATTCGGCCGATTTTCCGATTTCTTTGTTAATTGTTGATTTTCCAACAAAACATTCTCAATACAAAGCATCCTCTGTATTATTTAACCACTTGTAAATTATTATTCGATTTCCCATATCCTTCACTTGACATTTTGATTTTAGCAAAGTAACACTGATTCCCTTTTCTACTTTCTTTAATAGACACTATCATAATACAACGCCTTATTTTGAACTCTCAGGAGTCCAGATGGTGTAATCTAATATTTCATTGTATACACACGGCTTGCTTTTTATATACCCAGGATAAATTTCCCAGTTATATTATTTCAAGATTCGTCAATCATTTTTATTCTTTTATTTCCAAGTTGAACATTCGACCAACCTAATAAAGGTATGAAAAAATTTTCTTTAAGAATTTTCTGTTCCTAAAATCCATAACAGTATTTACATCTTTTCAGTTGATATCCATTGAAAAGCAAGTCATTCACCCCCTTAGTTCCTCTCCTGCATTCTTTCTTCTGGTAATAGTCTTATTCTACCAATGGATACACACACACACACACACACACACACACACACACAAACACACACACACACACACACACTCATATATATATATATATATATATATATATATATATTCTTTGCGCTATTTGTCCGATCCGGATTTTTCACCTAAGTGTTAAGCATGTGTTAGGTCTATAATTGCTTGCAGGGTACCCATCTTAATAGTCCTTTTAGATGAGGGTAGTTCTGCCTCTGATCATCTATTCTGGTATTTCACTTTCATTCAGGCAACTGTAGAGTTGGTGGGTGAACTTGTGTAGGATAGTGAATTTCTTGAGCTGTGGATCCTGTCAGGTCTTGGTGCTATCCAGTTGGCTATTTTTTTAGAGCATTTTTCAATGTGGTTTCGTTCAATACTATTGGTTCCCCGTTGTCTATGTCCTTGAGTTCTTTTTCCATGTTCTTTAACCGTTCCAGTGTTTCATTATTTATTATTATTATTATTACTATTATTTGGAATCTCACACCAGTTGCCTGGTGGTAACTGCTGGAGTTTGAGTGACAGCAAGTCTCCTTAAGTCTCCAGCCCTATCATTATTATTATTATTATTATTATTATTATTATTATTATTATTATTATTATTATTATTATTATTATTATTATTCGGAATCTCACACCAGTTGCCTGGTGGTAACCGCTGGAGTTTGAGTGACAGCAAGTCTCCTCAAGTCTCCAGCCCTCCTCTCCTAGTACTCATAGGTCGCAGTAATTCTACGATTTACAGTTTCACACCGGTTGCCCAGTGGTTATCGCTGAAGGCTGAGTGACAATAAGTCTCCTCAGGTCTTCAGCTAACGTCTCCTCTCTCTTTCGCATATCATGACAGAGCTACGATTCGTTGCAGTCCTTATATCTCTAGCACCTTCCTCAGTATCCGTGCAGTTCCCAGCAGTGCTGTGGTCTGTACGGTCTCTATCCTCCTCCTAATCCCGATCTCCTCCAGTCTCTCCCTCAGCGTTTTGGGGACAGTTCCTAGTGCTCCCACTATGACTGGTACTACCCTGGTTTTCATGTTCCACATTTTCCTTAACTCCCTTGCTAGGTCCTGGTATTTTTCCCTTTTTTCACCCTCCTTCTTTTTTACTCTATGGTCTGCAGGTACAGCAACGTCTAGTATTTGGCAGGCCTTCTTTTTTTTGTCTACTATTACTAAGTCCGGCCTTCTTGCCTGGATGAGGTGGTCAGTTTGGATGTCAAAGTCCCACAGTAGTTTGTGGCTGTCATTCTCCAAAACTGCCTCTGGCTTGTGCTGGTACCACTTTTCCCCATGGTTGAATCCCATTTGTTTACTTAGTTCCCAGTGTATCATCGTTGCTACTCTATCGTGTCTATGCTTATACTCCTTCTGGGCGAGTTGGCTACATTCACTAGTTATGTGGTTTACTGTCTCATCTCTTTCACCGCACATGCGGCATTTGCTGTTTGTCTGTGTTCTGTCGATTTTTGCTTTTATGTAGTTTGTCCTTATGCTTTTGTTTTGGGCTGCCATGATGAGCGATTCTGTTTCTCTCTCAAGGTTTCCCTTTCGTAACCACGTCCATGATTTCTCGTCTGCTATATCTTTTATCTGTCTTTTAAACTCGCCGTACAATTTTTTTCCTTCCCATTTTTCTTTTTTAGTTTGCTGTACTGTTCCATTGTTTTCTACTTTATTGTTTGTTGCACTATCCCTCGCACTCTTTATGATTTCTTCACTATTTGTTTGCACATATCTATCTAGGACTACTTTAGCTCTCTGGACACAATCTTCTATGCTGATGAGCCCCATACCACCTTCTTTTCTCTTAACGTGTAGCCTATCTGTATCATCCCTAGGGTGTAATGCTTTATGCATCGTCATAAGTTTCCTTGTTCGCCTATCCATTGATTGGAGCTCTTCCTTTGTCCATCCTAGGAATGGTCCTGTATACCTAACTACTGACACGGCCCAGGTGTTCATTCCTTTTATCAGATTTCTGCTATTTAATTTGGTTTCTAATATTTTCCTTATCCTTCTGAGGTATTCTCTCTTAATTTTCTCCTTCATCTCTTCCCGTTTTATCGTGTCACATTCAAGGACACCTAGGTACTTGTATCGGTCTTGTGCAGTCAATGTCCTAATCTTGTTGTTGTCCGGAAGTTCTATTCCCTCAGTCATTGAAAGCCTTCCTTTATGCATCACCATGATTGCGCATTTTTCTATCCCAAACTCCATTCCTATGTCCTCACTATATTCCCTTACTTCGTTGAACAGAGTCTCAAGCTCTCCCCTGTTTTTTGCAAACAATTTAATATCGTCCATGTACATTAAGTGGTTGACCTTTCCTTTTGTTTTAGAGAAGTGGTATCCTTTGCTGTTTTTCAGGATTCTGTTAAGCGGTATCATTGTTAGAACAAATAATAGTGGGGACAACGAGTCTCCTTGGAAGATTCCCCTTTTTATCCCTACCTCGGCTAGTTTGTCCCCTGCGGCTGTCAAATCTACTTTCCAGTCTTCCATTGAATTACCAATGAATTTAACCACCGGTTCGCTAATTTTGAACATTCTAAGGCATTCGAGTATCCAGCTATGTGGAATCATATCGTATGCCTTTTTGTAATCTATCCATCCCATTGCGATATTCTTTCTCCTTTTCCTTACTTCTTTTAAGATCATCTGGTCTATGTAGAGTAAATCGTTTGCCCCTTTGGTTCCTATCCTACACCCTTATTATTATTATTATTATTATTATTATTATTATTATTATTATTATTATTATTATTATTATTATTATATGCCTTTGAAGACTTCCTTGAAAATAAAATGAATTTTAGACTCTAGGACTTTGATATTCAGATTGACCAATCCATCCTAGACTTGCTCTGAAAATCTTAAAGGAAGAACAGCGCTACACCAAAGAGCCAATACTGACATACAATACATCTCAAGAGAAAGGGTAGAATAAGACTTTTAGAAATTAAGGATTTAGTGACATTCGAAAAGGGCGTAATTAGCAGAATTTGTTAATGAAAGTCGAGAGCTGCCAATGAAAATGCCATCAGAGAAAGGTCTTGCCAATATAATATGCCAAAAGATCGAAGAAAGACGACCAAAGGAGATGGATGAACAAGGTGGAAAAACAAAAACATGCATTGGAAATAGCCTGGAATAATTGATGGAATGAATCATCAAACATCTCGATGGCTTGATACAGCACATCTTGAACATGTGAAAGAATACCTGGTCATTACAGCGCAGGATCAGGTATTGAATACCAATTTGCTTATATATCATACGACAAAATCATCAAACTAGTGCAGAACCGGAAATGAATGAACAGTAGAACACCTAGTATCTGGTTGTCCAAAATTAGCGCAAGCAGTGTACCTTGAGGTATATAACTCAGTTGTAGCCACAGTACAAGGGAATGTAGCTATCCAGAATTTTCAAGGTCTTTGAAAGTCCATATAAAGTTCAACTGTTTGCAAACGACATCTAAACAGTTAACGAACATTGAGACAAAAACATGTACCTTTTTTGCGAACATTTCACAAAAGGTTGCACATAGTCAATGGTATACAACCAGTAAGTCAACGAACATTGCTTACGGTTTAAGTTCGAGCGTTGGTTTGGCTTCTAATTTTATTCCCTTTATTAATTGAAAAATGTCATCAAAAAGTGCGTCAGACATATATATATTTTAGTTGATTTTATTCGATGAAACATCCTAATTTGTTATTGTTGATTTGTACGCCTGCTACTTACTTTCAGCTTTATGTTTTAGTTGCGTTTGGAGAAAAAATCTTATAACTGATCTGAAAAAAAGTTCCCTAGGAAATTCTCTTCAACGGACACTCTAAAGGTAATGTTTTTTCATGCACAGAAGACGTAAATGATTTTTTTTGATAAAAAGAAAAGAAAGAGGAACCTCTTTGCTTCAATACATTCATACATTTAAAAAAAAGACGAAGTAAATAGATTATTTGATGAGTTTTCGTAACCTTCATTTAGACTGTTTGACAAAAAGGGAATAAATCAAGTGAACCTGAAGGTAAAAGTAGTTATAAAATTGATATTGGTTAAAATACTTCCATCAAATAAGATTTGATGAAAATATCTTTATTTACCCAGTTATGTATTTACAGTTTAGCCACTCCCTCAAATCAAAGTAAAGACAAAGAATTTTTTAATCTTTTTTATTCAATATTAAACTGTAACTCCACACATAAGCCCTCTGGTCCTTTACTTCAACTCAGTCTGAAAGATAAATAAATTGTTCTAATCTGTACAATTAAATGTATACCCATGTGGTCTACTTAAAAATGAACAAAAATATTAAAAAAAAACTTCCCACATATTTGGCAGATGGCAGCGATTATTCATTTCAATACAAAACACGTCATATTAGTTAAGTTGATTTATTTGTGCAAAAAGTACACTTAGATAAATAACTACATTCGATTTAGCCACTGTCCAATTGATATTTGTGTGCACACTTGAAACAAACAACAGTGATATCAATTCTTTTTCGTGGAAATGATTCGTGACCATTTTCCTAAGAATCTTTCATATGCTATTTAGTCAGGCTCGTTTTGTATTTTCGAGCTGAAAAAACATCATATTGACGGTCAGACGTTTGAAACCACTCAAACATTATACGAACATTAGTCATCCGCTTGCACACAGCCCGGATGTCAGAAAAAAAGTAGATGAACGTTCAACTGCCAATCACAAACACCCGTTCCTGCGTGGGTATGAAAAATAGAAGCTTTTGAAAGAACAGAAAATTGGCCGGAGCATAAACCATGTAAAACCGCTGTGAACTATAATAATATGCATTGGAGAACGGAAAATTCAAACTACTTCATGACTTTAACATCATCACTGACAGAAAAATTACAGCTTGAAGGTCGGATATTGTCATTATGAATAAAGAAGATTAGCAGGATATATTAATCGATATATCATGCCCAGCAGACAGGAATTTTGAACAGAAAGAAAAAGAAAAAGTAGAAAAATACAAAGAATTTGGGTAGAACTGCAAAAGATATGAAAAAAATCGATTGAAAATCTCACCAATCGTTATTGGAGCATTGGGAAGAGTAACAAAAAATCTGATATAAAAAAACAACTATTTCCTGGAACTGAACCCCGACAACGTTTGCATCAATCAAATGCAAGAGACAGTACTTTTGAATACATATAAATAGTCAGTAGAGATCTAGAACTCCAAGGATCCAATTGATATTGAGTTCTGTATGAAAGATAAGACGGCCCTGAATTAAAGCAGTGATACTCTAGGAACCAGCGAATGTAGTGAACTCGGCTCGAAGGAGTACGAAAACAGATATGACAGAGTAGCAACAGTTATACACTGCGAACTAGGAAAGCGGCTAGGATTTGACCATGCGATCAAGCGGTATCAGTACCAACCGGATGCAGTCCTGGAAATTAGAAACCACAAATTACTCTGGGACTATAACATTGAAAACGACCGCCCCGACCAAGCATGAAGACCAGATCTGGTAATAGTTGACAAAGGAAAGAGGACCATTCAAAAAGTAGACGTCGCTGTGGCTGTGGATCACACAGTGAATATAAAACAGTGGAAAACTTAGAAAACACAAGGAATTGGCAAGGGAACATGACTGTTTGGTTGATACCAATAATAGTAAGTGCACTTGGAACCATACCACAGGCATTCAAAACAAGATTAGAGGAAGGTTTGAGACTATTCACAACATAGCAGTGCTGGGATCTGCACAAATACTGGATACTGTAAAGTACTGAAAATATGAGATATATTGTCTTCAACAATTAGAATGGAAAAGATGTAATTGAGAGTGTGTAATCCATAGCGTGTGCTGAGATATTCAAGAAGAGTGAGTGGAGGGCTGGAGACCTGAGGAGACTTGCTGTCACCAGGCTTTAAGTGGTGTGAAACTGCTGCGGATTGTAATAATATGTCGTTGTATATACATGGCTGTGCGAGTTCACCACCCAATGAAAATAAAAGAAGCTAAAAAAAAGGCAAAAAAAAAAAAAAATTAATATAATGTGCACCTGCGAACTGGAGGAGGTGTGGAAGGTAAAGGTTCGAAACATGTCCATGTAAGAAAGTACCTTAAAACGAATAAAAAACTAGAAGTGAGAATGGAAATTCTAATTAGGTCTGAAATTTTTCAAATTATGAGAATGGTACGATCAACAAGAATACCAGGAAAGGTGCTTTGGATTTTGAGAAGACTTGCTCCTTAGCTAAAAACAACAGACACTTAATACATACATATATATATATATATATATATATATATATATATATATATATATATATACATATATATATATATATATATATATATATATATATATATATATATATGTGTGTGTGTGTGTGTATATATATATATATATATATATATATATATGCTATTTCATAAGAAAAATGATTTTAATATATCTTCACTCCTGAAATTTTGGTTATCATGTCTGGAAACGTGTGAATAACAAGTTTTCTTAAATCTTTATCACTTTTCTTAATACTCTCACCGACTGCAAGAGTACTACGTTGTTTGCATATTTATTTATTCCATAATTTTTTTAATGTTTTGAATTTTTTTGCAGAGGTCTTGGAGTATTACCACACACCCAAGTAATTTTTCGACACGAAAGTTATTTTCTTAGCCTACAAAATTCAAAACCCTTTTCAAGAGGCGTGTGCAATATCCGTCGTCTTTCTTGTCACCTAAAAAATCGGTGTCATACTGGTTGTATTCGTGTTGATCTCTGGTCACTTGGACAGTAATTCCAGTTTCAGTATGTTCCGGTCACGAGCAACTTTACACTTGCTCCTGTTGACATCATCTTCAATCCCTATTTCCACGATGAGGCTCAAAATTCAATCTCACTCAGAAGTAGTGCTTGAAGCTCAAGGCTCATCTATACACTCGGCATTCCATCGAGTAAAGAGTTTTAATAAGAAACGTTACAGTATTAATGAGCTTACTCAACACCTCACACTTTTTAGAGGAGCTCATTTCATTTAATTATCAAACACCTTCATATCTATCATCTCTCTCACTCACAGATTCAAACACAGTGAGACGCTCAAAGACACACATTCACTGATACACACCGACACATACACGTATACACCTCTATCTCTCTTTGTTTCTCTGTCTGTCTCTCTCTATATATATCAGTCTAACACTGCATCTGCTTTTTGCACATTTATGGTCAGTCTAATAATGTCTACCGAGGTCCAGTGCATTCACTAAAAGTATACACTATTGTGCTTTGCGTTTTCTAATAATGAGCACCATGGTTCCGTCTTTTTTTCTCAATATAGACAATTACAACGAAGTAATCTGTTCTGGTATTCTCATCAATATCTGCCAACTAAGTAGGAATATTTGATTGTATTCACTTTCGTCCGTCTGTCTGTCCATACAATAGCCCTAACAATTCTCATTGAATTTTATTGATATCTATTGAAAGAGTAGGCCATTGTTTGGAGAAGATTTTTGGTCATATGGAAATACCTTAAATACATCAAGACAATAGTCCAAAATATATGAAGAAATCGAAACTGATGTGCATACCTCTCTTGCTTCGTTCCTATCTATAATTTCCCCCATTCGGTTCACTAGTCACAATGGTGTTAGAAAGGTTATGCGTTCTCCGAGTGCTTTCTAGTTTGAGCCTGCTACTCCCGTTGAGTCAGTTTCTCATTTTTTTTTTTCATCATTTGTATCTTCAAACTGGTGGTGTCTGACAGTTACTCTTTGGGATCAAGTTACAGTTAGTCTCTTTGAATCCCGAGCACGCTTCTCTGTATTCTAGGTCGACCTTAACGCTACTATGATCTTGATAGCCTTTAATAATTACTTGGTACCGGTTGAGTTTTCACATCAAAAGTATCTGGTGACTCTTGTTGGAGATCAGATGAGAGTGAGTCTCCCTCTGCATCAGTGTTCTTCTCAACTGATGCCAATTATAATAATACTGTCATTCTGGGGATTCCTATTCTTTTTTTGGTCTCCAGCTCTGCTAAACTTTTCACGAGACTTTTCCATACTGTTCCTAGTACTTTGATAATGATTGGTAAAATCGTGAGCTTCATATTGTACAATTTTTCAGGTTACTTCGGAAAGGCCAAGATATTTTTTCAGCTTTTGTTTCCCATCCAGTTTAAGGATGTGGTCAGTCGGATAAGCAACTGGGCGATTCGACTACTTTTTCTATATTTATTCACAGTTAGGTCTTCTGGTCTTGATTAAGGGATTAGATTATGATTGCAATTTTATTTTTTTTCAATTGCTTGAAATCGAGTGGCAACAAGTCTCATCGGATCTCCAGCACCTTTTTGTGTATCTTGAAAGACTCATACACTTCAGTAATCTGAATATGGTCAAATAAGTCCATGAGATTCGAATAGTAATGTTCAAATTCGAACATATTCATTTAAAGTAATTATCCATGTGTCCATGAATTTATCTATCTTGCAAGACAACTAAGTAGTTTTGATATTGGCAGTCAGAAATGCTGAATATGTCAAACTTTAAAAAGGATTACAGCACCAGTTTAAAAATGACCGTTGGTAACCGTACAACAATGTGAAAATCAGTATCAAGAAAACCTCTCCCGTTTCATTTTGAAAAAACAAAGACACTCACAAATATGTTACTTTGGCGTGTGTCTACAATTGTATGGTTCATGGGACATCAAACGTGCGTTTTAACATGTTTAAGTGTCTTTGATCATTTATGTACATATATGAATGAATATTAGTGTGAGAATGTGTAAAGCTTCTGTGTCTATTTTTTTAAATGTTGATTGCGTTTTGCTTTTGGAAACAACTAAGATAACATCAAGAAAAACAAAACCCTAAAGAAAATGTGATGAAAAAAAAATGCATAAAAAAATACTGAAGAAACTTATGGAATTTTTCACAAAGAAATTACACTAGAAAAATATTTCTATTTATTAAAGTTCCATTCAAAATTTTCTTACATTTTCTATTATTTCTTCAATTTTTATCATACATCCTCTTCCCAGTATTTGTGCTCACATTATTAGGACAGATGAGAAAGAAAAAGAACAAATAATGAATAAGGGAAGAAAGACAAACAAAAAACCAGAAACAGAGGAGAGACAGGTTTCTAAAGTCAATATAACAGACCCATCTGCTCCAATCGTCTTGGTTTCCTTGGCAGTGAAATCATTTGGTTGATTTGCAAAGTATCGAGTGCTTCCTGGAGAGTAACAACAAGTATATTTTAAACAAATGCACAGGCGACTCCATTCTGAGTAATGTAGGCCATCACCCTCATCATCAGAGTATAGTAACGACAACAATTGTTCTAATTTTCTTCCCCATGTATTTTGACTCACTCGATTTTCTCCAGAATCCTTCTCTTTGCTCACTTTTCCCTTATATTTTCTCTTTCTCTTAAAATATTGTTGTTGCTTTTTTCAATTGATTCTCATTCATTTAATTTCTTTCATTCTTCCTTTTTTCAACTTTATATTCTTCTTTATTTCCTTTTTGTCCTATACTTCATTTTTATCTTTTCTCGGGAGAGAACCTTAAAGCCTGAGCAATCATCGATGTTGAAAGAAATGTTCAGAAAAATATTTTATTTTAAACCTGTTTACATTTCAATTCATTTTTCTTCTTAAACAACCGAGCCATTTTCTGTGTGTAGGAACTGTTTTGAATTGTCCATAGATTTTCACTTTATAGAATTTTCATAATGCATTAGGGACCAACATTTCTGAAGTCATGTTCGGAAATAACTATTTTTGAATAATATAAAAATGTCATTTCTCTTCCAAAATATTTCCACACGCTAAAAAGTAGCCTGGCAATTTGAAATGCGGAGTATTCATGAAGCTATACATTGCGGTTAGAGTTAACTAAGAAGGATGTATATTTAACAACGATTTTTTTACAGTTTCAGTTCATAACAGTGAAGAGAGAATGGTTTATCAGGACACCTCAGATAAAAAAAACAACTGAGATATAAATGTGTATATTTAAGGTACTTGCAAATTATCGTGGTATAATGTTTGCCACGAAAACTTCGTCGTAGAAACGGAATATGTGACTCAACAAAATAGGAGAAAAAGAAGGATAACATTTTACGGGGGATAAAAGAAATATTAAAAGACAAAATTGTATTCTATGAATTTGCTAAAATAGATGAACATTTAGGAAGTATCAATAATGAGGTGAAGAGGAGCCGTCGCAGGCTGGACAAAAGAGGTCAAATCGATTGATCGAAAAACCATACCCAGGACTCTGCACCCAGGGGACGACAGACGGATTATGTGTAAAAAAATAGGATTAGGATTTATCAACACAGGAAACTATGCTCAAGATGCGCAGTACAAAACATTTTCAATACCAAGGTAACAGTGCAGCAAAAAAAGAAAAAGAAAAAAAAGACAGCGATTGTGGGGATTGAAAGGTGCAAAAAAAATAAAAAAAGGAAGAGAAAAATTTCTACAGAGAAATAAGAGGCAGACTGAAACTATGACTGATGAAATGGTAGCGCGGAGGAAACCTGCACAGAGAAACAGAATATCTTATCATAGCATCCAAGAACAAATGCATCATGATCAATTACATCAAAGTTAATTATCGAAACCCAGAAAAGCAGCATATGTTGGTTCAACAGAAAAAAGGAGAATGCGGCATACTGGCTCTAAAGAATGACTAACAAAGGCATGAAACTAAAAAACAATCAGTGATACGCAGAGAATTATGCAATTGGACATGTACGCTGTAGGTCTCATCATAAACAAGAAGGTATACTAGAAAATACTAATCATATCGTACTTTAGGAATCTGAAGTCTAAAACTACCGTCCCACTCAAACGTTTGTTGCTCAAATTCACACGTCACCTCAAATAGATTCAAACAAACAGCGTTTCAGTTCACAGTTAGAACGGTTGCACCGATAAAGTATATGTTCAAGTTTTTCATTTCATAGTATTATTCCCATATAATTCCCATGTGTCTGAATCTCATAACTGTTTTTTATTTTTCATATCATTGAATTTCTGAAGCTGAAAATAAAAATTGAACATCCTCTAGCACTCTTTTAGTGGGGTAACTCGTTCATTGTAAGCACTATGCAATGCTCCTCCATAGGAATTGAGCACTAAGGTGGATGGGGAATTTAAGCAGAATAAATACATCGCTTAAATTCAGCCCTACTGACTGTCCAGTTCCGGGGCTCAGCGGTAGGATACCGGCCTTCAGGTATGAAGCGAAGATTTCAATCCTGCTGTGGCACAGGATGGGATAATGTATTGTCTATATCCACACTGGAGAGTTGTAATACAACGAAACAGCTGTTAGTTGATGACTCAATTTTTCATATTTTTTTTACATCTATTTTTATATTTTATTTTTATTTATATATATATATATATATATATATATATATATATATATATATATATATATATATATATATATATATGTATATGTCTCTGACTACAATATCTCTTCCAGACGAATTTGAAACATATATTTTAATGAAAACTTGAATGGCCTAACCAGCTGCGCCCTAAAAATATAATTCAAACAATACAAATCATACGTGCCTAACTTTTAAAGCTTTTAAAAGCTTTACCGGGTCATCTTACATATGCCTGTAAATTTTTGTCTAGTTCTGTGATTATAAACTCAAATATTTTCACAGCTACCACGAAGTGAATGAAAAACTTTCTTTTCGGCGCAACATATTCCTATCGATCCATAACCAATATATTTTTATAAAATTCGGTTATCATAAAGCCAAACCAGTCGGGAATAGGAGGTGTAAACATTTTGAAGCATAAGTTATGTAAATAATATCACATCCTTCAATATGTAGTTTAGCTTTTTTACGGAAATTTATGTATATATTCCTGCATACAGTAAGAGTTATATAAGATTTGAGACGCATGAAAACTCGTTCACCATCCCCATTTAAGTGTCAGGTTAACAACAAAAGGAGACATTCGATTCTAAGTGAAATAAGTGCTGTTATTTTTCTTTGTTGATGCATTGAACAAATGCGGAACATAGATATAATGTTGAAAGGTTTTTGTTCTCCATACTGGGAATTGAAAATGGAAATAAACGTTACACGACACATATGGAGTCACCGCTACCTGGTATAATGGCAGGCCATCATTCAACATCTCTTAGTAAACAATGTCATAGCAACAGGATAAGGCTCACAAAAACAAAGCCCATGATAAGCGAAATCAAAGCCAGTAGGAAACAGCCTAAACAAGAAAGAAAAGATTATCCTTCAGAACGTTGATATTTTGAAAAAAGCATATTCTACTATAGTAAAAACGGGTGGGCGCAATGTATAAAACGTCCAATGTTCAAATTCAAAAACTTCATTGCTTTGACCTTCAAATAGGTACTTCTCATTATAGCCAATGAGATGTCTGGAGGAAAATTATCGTAGAAATTTTTCTTCAATATGCCGGTAATTTTTGGTCTATATTACATGGAACCCAACTGAGAGACTGATCCTCAAACTGATAACTATGGAAGAATCACGCTCAACGTCACATGGAGGATTCACAAGGAAGCACACAATATTAGGGAAGAAAACGGGAGTCTGAGACATCATAAAATCCATTCGGAAGCTCAAATGGCGATAGGCTGGTCATGTTGCAACAATGACAGACGACCGCTGGACATCACAGCTTACAACATGGATCCCCAGAGATCTTATACCAAACAGGGGATATAAGATGGTGAGACGAATTAGACAAGTTCAGGAAGTATTGGCTCAATGAAAACTACAATAGAGAGATGAAGCGAATCCTGGGGAAGCTCTTATGTCCAACAATAGACATTGGAGAGACTGATGATAATGATGATGATGATGATTATGATGATGATAATGATAATAATGATGATGATGATTGCAATTTAATCCGATTCATGTATTTCTACGTAGCAATTGAAATGTGTGTTATTGGATTTTCGTAGATGCATTTCTGCCTATCTCTGTCTCCCCCCCCTCTCTCTCTCTCTCTCTCTCTCTCTCTCTCTATATATATATATATATATATATATATATATATATATATGTGTGTGTGTGTGGGTGTCTGGGTGTGTGTGCGAGCGTGCGTGCGTGCGTGTGTGTATGCGCATGAAAAGTTAATGTTTAGATTTTTGATTAAAGTAAAGTTTCGTTCCTCCTCTTTCCATCATCCATTACGATTTTTGGTCAAATGAGAATGAAGAACGTAGTTCCGAAATCAGACTCCCATAGGTTTCGTGACATAGAAGTTGTGGGTTGAAAAACTGTCACAGTGATAAACGAATGCATATATCGAGAAATATTGACAAGATTCAATTGAAGAATCGGAAAAAATGAAACAGAATAAAACCAACACGAAAATGCAAAGTGAAATTGACAACACACATACACACAAACACGCATGCGCGAGCATGAATACTCATATATATATATATATATATATATATATATATATATATATATATATATTGATATTTTCAGAGTATTCATGTGTGCACATATATATAAAATATTAAAATAAGCAAATTTAGATAGACTTGCGAGCAAATAAAAAAAAAGTATTTAACTTTAATGTGGCAACATTCGTGCAGTCGTCATTCAAATTCTTACATTCGTTCGCTATAGCCACAGAAAGGAATATATATATATATATATATATATATATATATATATATATATATATATATATATATATATACATATATATAAATTTTTATATATATATGCATGTTCGTGTGCACGTGCTTGCATTCGTGTACACATATGTTTGTATTTGTTTGTATGCTTGCATGCATACATAAATATATATAAGTCAATTTTCTTCTAATATTACCGATTTAACGGATGTATATGTATATAAGCGCGCGCACGCACACACATCTCTCTCGTTTTTTTCTCTCTCTTTCTCTTTTATCTATGTATCTATACATACATACATACATACATACATACATACATACATACATATATATATATATATATATATATATATATATATATATATATATATATATATATATATATATATATATATATATATTCGTGCTGTCAGACACCTCCTAATAAGGCCAGGCTCTCTGGTTCCCGGTTGGTTGACAAAATTCGGAGAATAAGTCGAAAAGGAAAAAAGTGGAGAAAAAACAAAACAAAAAAATAATGAATGAGATAGAACAGTGTGCAACTCAAAAATGTTTTTGGAAAATGTAATGGGAAAATGAATAGAAAACACATATTTGATGGAAAACAAAATAAGCATTCAGAAAATCCTCTGTAAATAGCCTTTGGGGAATGTGATGAAAAAAAGGTAAAAAGCTCTGTATTTTTCCAAATGATAAAGAAAGTGAAAAGGTCCGTTATCTTTTCATCAGATGAAATAAAGGTTTTAAAACACTTACCTCCAGATACAGCCATATGAAAGCTGGGTGGATAAGAGAGCTGTGTATTCCGCTCAGGTAGTTGTCATATATTTTCCAACTCGGGTAAAATTGGTGATTTCCAACCTGGCTTTCAAGACAACTATAAGATCTTCTTACCACATAGAAATAATTATGGTCATATATAATTAACTCATCCACTTCAATATCAGTCAAGCATTGTAGGATGGCAGAAACATTTTTTAGCAAGATACTGTTTTTACCAGCCACATTAGTGTTGAATTAACATGAACAGTCTCGGCTAGGATTCGAACGTGGTTCACTGATTCCGTTCTATATGCTGTTAACTGACGTATAGATATATGATTATCCATTAATACATCCCCTTAAAGAAAGAAGAACACCTACTCCCCCACTTGCACAGTCCCACAACCAACATGCATGTATACACACACACGGACCCAGACACACATACACATATATGGATTCAAATGGATATTAATATCCAACTAAATAATAAGATATATCTATACATGAAAAATTTCTATCATCAAAGTCTATCTATCTATGTATGCGTGGGGTGCATTCATATCTTTCGTGTTGAGATATTTAGAAAATATGATCCTTTTCACTGGCATTCTTAAAGATTTAGAATTATTTACACTTTCGTGTAGTATTTACAAAATGAAAAAATGCTTTTGAATCGGTACGTTGGAATTGCCGTTGAAAAATCCTTTTTCATGCTTTTTTCTTCGTATATCCAATTGAGGCCTTGCAACAGAAATATGTATGATTTCCTTCACACTTATTTAATAAAAAATATGAACACTCGACAATTTCGCACAAAGCCGTTAAATAATACTACGAGTAATGTTCCTACATCATTCTCCTCAATTACAAGATAAAAACAATAACAACAAAAAAAAAACCCTCAAATAGACTACAATAAAATATCATTAGATAAATTCATAGCTTCCGGGTCATGTAGAAAGAAAATTATGTTTTTATCCCTCGAATACGATCGGGCTATGGCGTTAGCTGTCAAAATTCAAAATAGAATAATGATGATAACAAAAGAATTCGTCCAATTTTACAGCAGGTTCCCCATCTTACACTCTGGAGGGTTTTATGATGAAAATTTTCTGAAAGACATACGACTGCATAGCTTTGCACTAGATAATTAATATCCCATCTGTTCCTAAGTTTAATTTTATTAAAAGCTGCTCGAGTCCTGTGAAGTCCCAGGGTCCCACTTGTAACAAACACGGATGCAAACATTCATATATGAACAAAATTACAGCTTTGCTATTTTCTACATTGCACGTATGTACACACCTTTATTCGCACTCGGTCTGTCTGTCTCCCTCACGCACCTTATCCGTGCGCACACACGAGCACACATTGCCCCCGTGCATATATATATATATAAATATATATATATATATATATATATATATATATATATATGTATATATATCAGTTAGATATGAGGAAATCTCGTGCAAGTTTATATTTGTTTGGCGACAAGTGACGGATATAGTAATTACGTGATATGTGAACGCTAAAAGTGATTTTTATATACTCTCTCTCCCTCTCTTTGAGCAGATTTTTATATTCATCATATGCTACAGTAACGGCCATAAAAATCTCATCTCAGACAAAATTATGCTAATGACAGGAATTAGCCTGCACGCTGTGCGTCACATATATATTCAATCTTTGTATATAAATATCTAATTAAAAACAGATTTATATGCGTGATAAATATATCGTGAGATTCAGTTGCGTGGCATTGATATAATTTGGCGATATATCCTACAGGACCTTACTACGCATGCATAACACTCTACCGTTAGGTGATTCAATCAGCAATCAGGCGCCATTGAGTTAGTTTGTGTACTGTTTGACCATTAGAGTAGTAAGGCACCCTTGCACAAAGCTTAGACTTCCTTTGGCACCATGCCATAAGTTGGAAGCATCCAGTGAGGATTGAACTCAGTTGCAAAGTAATGGTCTAGCAAAAGAAGCCCGGTCAACACAACTCCACAGCAAGGCGCCCTCCAAAATAATAATTATTGTGAGTGGTTTGTTATCATTATAATCCATTTGACTGTCAACACTATCATAACAATTATTCTTTGAAAGTGCCCGTCATAAAGCCATGGTTAGTAAATTAGTCTTAAAACTATAGCCATTGTGTTTCTACTCTATTCTACTTTCGAAGGCCATTGCGCGCGAGTTCTTTCTGGACACCCACCTATAATGGCAACGTACTGCTATTTTTCATGTTTAGCAAACAGTGGCAACAACGTCTATTACTTCCTTTCTAGATTTTGAAAAGTCGAAATTTTGTTATCCAGCTATTGTTCAGTCTGACTTTTAAAGATTTGGCGACGCGCTCAGATTATTTGAAAAAAAAGACCACCAAAAGACAAATAAAAAAAAAGATGCCATTTTCGAAGTTCGAAAAAATCAACGTATTAAAAGTGGCAAAAGAACTAGTGACTTTGTAGAATCAATATAACTTATCTATTGGCCAATCATATTCGTTTCCTTGCAATTAGAATCAGTTGGTTGATGGGTGGAGTATCGCGTGCTCCGTAGAGAGCTACCACATATAGACGTTAAACATAGGTGTACAAGTGAGTCTTCGTTCTGTGTAACTGAGACCACAATCCTCTACCTCGTGAGATGGTTACGTCGTAAACCACGATTTGGCTCTGTCGTCTGCCATCTGTGTTCACTTGTAGAAGCTAAAGAAATAGACTGATTTGTGCGAATAAAAAGACATCGTCTGTTCGAGAAAGGCTGTATTGTGGGATTGTGTTTAATACGACCTCTGACCAACAACAATTCGAATAATTTTGTTTACTGAAAACTCCTGTAAAGTTAAACTCCTGTAAAGATAGTCGTTAGCAAATTTTGGTCCAGATCTTGAAGGTTTAAATTTCATTGGAATATTACATCTAGAAAAAAAAAACTCCCTCTATCTCAATAAGTTTGCACACAAACAGACATGTTGATGATAATCATATTATCTATATCTATAAATCAGCATATGTATACATACGTACGTTATGTATACACATTTACATATCTCTAAACACACACACACACACACACACACACACACAAACACAAGAATGCATATATCTCTATCTATAGTCATGCGAAATATTTTACTAGTGACACAAAATGGTGATTCCTTTGCAGATCCTTGGCATATTTTACGCTTAAAATCGAAAATTACTTTCGCTGTTTTTCAAATTTTATTTATGAGCAACTCATTCCATCTTACGCACCATATGACTGTAAAACATTACTTTTGAGGAATTGAATTACTTCGAGTCGGATTCCAACTCCGATAGGAGGCCATGTTCCAAGTAAAAGCCTTCAAAGAAGACTTTTAAAATGCTATTAAGAAATAGAATAATTTGATATTGCCGTTCGATGGAAATACAAGAAACCTCATTAATTCTCAAGGAGACGGATCTGCGTTAAAAACAAAAACTGATATTTTTTTGTTGTTTTCAACATGGTCATACTATCTTCTTCCAACTTCGCTGTTCAAGGTTTTGAGGTAACCCATCTCCAAATCATGTTAAATATTTGAATAAGTTAGTCGTAGACGTGTATAAGTATCATAAAATTCTGAACGTTGAAACTGTATTTTATGCATCAATTCTAATATGTAAGTGATGTTTGAAATATAGTTTTAATCATCTGCTTGTGATTTCTGTAAATTCACCGGAATATGAATCCTTATATTCCAAAACTACATGGGAATGGTTTGGGGAATATTTACAGCAGACCGGAAACTACAAGAACATATGAACTAATCTGGTGCATTTTGGGTGTTTTTTTTTTTACCAAAATGATGGCCAAACACATGTAATCATATTGCCCTAAAACTGGAATTGAATTTCGCAATTGCTTGCTAAATGTTGCTGTCATATTGCAATTCGTGTATGTATATATGTGTACGAGCATATGGGTTTTTGCGTGGGTTTGTCTGTGTTCATGCATGTATAACGATTTGTCTACTGGATATTCAAGCTATCATTCAACTTCGTCGAATTTTTTTAGAGTTTTATATCTATAGGCAATTGGCTTTAGATAAACTATTGGTGATTGAAAAGGTCTTTAGCGTACTGACTGGTTGTTGAATAACTTTAATCTAATCTACTTGGTCCAAATCTTTCATGACGAAATATTTCGAACTTCATTTTCTAGAATCATATAAAACAAAAGCACACTCCTTTGAAAACATACAGATTTTTTTTTGCTGTTGTTAAAGAATAATGTGACAACAGTGTATTGTGTAGCTAAGAATTAATAGTCTATTGGTGTCATCACCAAGTATAATTGCTGACTAGGTTTCTTCCGAGAGAGACACTGGAGTATGTCCAGAGCCCTGCTGAGCCGGACCAGCTAGGAAATGTAGGCCCTCACATTTCAAACTGTTCATTAAGTATCTTTGTTCACTAATTATCTTAGCGAGATGCATGTACATTTGTCAAATATAACAGAAAAATACTTGGAAGAGGAATACAAGCAAGATAGAAATGGAAAGGTCTACGTATTTGATGAGATACAACAGGAATGGCAATTGAAAGACACATACATCTTAGTTGCAGAACAAAGAGTGTGCAACATATGTTAAGGCGAAGTCAAAACTGATGGAGCTAGTGCAAGAAAGATAGGAAAATACAGGAGGGATTACAAATGTGCACATAAAGAATTTGGCTTTGAGGCACGGATTTTTGACATCTACGTTATGTGTAGATGGACAGATACAAAATAGCTCGCGCTGAGATCCTCTACGTTTTTTTCCTTTAAATTAATGTTTTGAGTGCTCGTTTTGCTGTGTAAATTTTGCATGAGTGAATGAGTAAATCAGTTCATTTCATATTCTCTGTTTTCGTTAGGGAAACTAACCGATTATTGATTTTTTTGAATGAATGTTCTGTCTTCGTTAAAAGCAAAAATTGACCGAGATGTGTCCGGATGTTGGAGACGGTCTTTTTTCCCGTTGAAAACGTTATAAAAAGATGCATTTAATGTGTTTTCTTAGTTTTTTTTTAGAACAGAATGAAATAACTGTAATTGATACTCACTGTCATGGCTATATTGATTTTCATTAAATTAAATCCATTAATTCATACGAGCAATATCTGGCGCTCTTGACTCCAAATCAAATATCAGAAAACGACAAATGTCACCAATATTGTCAACATAGGTTCCTTCAGGTTTCAAGTTGGTCTGGCTAGCTATGTATGGATGTATGTGTGCATGTATGCACGAACATCTATATATTAACTATATTAATTAGTGATTAACCTTCACGTCAATTTTGCGTACTTAATATCTAGCACAGATACCCGATTGGGTCAGTTCATTTCTGTCAATGATCTTGCCTATACAATGCACAAAATTACTCTTTCATTGTTGGCAAAATCCTTTTTGTTTTTTTCTCTTCTCTTTTCTTTTTTAAAACTTCATTACTAAAATATTTGCTTGGTGGTCACCATTGGGAATTGAGTGACAGCAGATCTCCTCAAATTCCTAGCCCACCTCTCCAAGCTCTCACGGTCTCCAGCAGTGCTATGGAATAAGATTTCACACCAGTTACCTGGTGGTTATTACTGTATGCAACGACTGTGAGACTCCACGGGTCTCTAGTTCTCTAATATCGTCTTTGTCTGTCACAGCAGCACCGTGATGTGTGCCGCCTCCACCATGGCTTTTTCTTGGTAGTCAGGCCATTGATAACAGTTGGGGGTCGTAGTTTTCATATTCATCGTAATGTCTTCAGTGTTCATACTGTCCCTAGTAGTGCCTTAGTCTCAAACATCCCTCTTATTCTCAGTTCCTAAAATCTCGTTTTCACAGTCTTTGGCACGGTTCCAAGTCCACCTACTATTACTAGTACTACCCTTTCAAGTTCGACTACTTCTCTAGATCCCTTGCCAGGCCCTGGTGTTCTCCTAGTTTTTCACTGTCTTCCTTATTTGCCCTGTGACCCGTGGACTAAGCCAGATCAATTATTTGGCAGATTGTCCTTTTCCTGTCCACGATTACCAAGTATGGTCTTTTTGTTTGGACGGAGTGGTCAGTTTGGATATCAAAGTAAGAGAGTACTCAATTCTCTTGCCAGATCCTGGTATTTTTTCCGTTTTTCACTCTCCTTCCTTTTTACTCTATGGTCTGCAGGTACAGCCACGTCTACTATTTGACAGGCCTTCCTTTTTTTTGTCTACAATTACCAAGTCTAGTCTTCTTGCCTGGATGAGGTGGTCATTTTGGATGTCAAAGTCCTAGAGTAGGTTGTGGTTGTCATTCTCCAAGACTGACTCTGGCTTGTTCTGATTCCATTTTTCCACATGGTTGAATCCCATTTGTTTGCTTACTTCCCAGTGTATCATCGTTACTACTTTATCGTGTCTATGCTTATACTCCTTCTGGGCGAGTTGACTACTACACTAGTTATGTGGTTTACTGTCTCATCTCTTTCACCGCAAATGCGGCGTTTGCTATTTGTCTTTGTTCTGTCGATTTTTGTTTTTATGTAGTTTGTCCTGATTCTTTTGTTTTGAGCTGCCATGATGAGCGATTCCGTTTCTCTCTTCAGGTTTCCTTTTCGTAACCACGTCCATGATTTCTCGTCTGCTACATCTTGTATCTGCCTTTTAAACTCGCCGTACAATTTTTTCCCTTCCCATCTTTCTTTTCTTGTTTGCTGTGCTGTTCCATTGTTTTCTACTTTATTGTATGTTGCGCTATCTCTCGCACTCTTTATGATTTCTTCGCTATTCGTTTGCATATACCTTTCAAGGACTGCTTTAGCTCCCTGGACACAGTCTTCTATGCTGATGAGCCCCCTGCCACCTTCTTTTCTCTTAACGTATAGTCTATCTGTATCATCTCTAGGGTGTAATGCTTAATGCATCGTCATAAGTTTCCTTGTTCGCCTATCCATTGATTGGAGTTCTTCCTTTGTCCATCCTAAGAATGGTCCTGTATATCTAACTACTGACACAGCCTAGATGTTCATTTCTTTAATTAGATTTCTGCTGTTTAATTTGGTCTCTAATATTTTCCTCATCCTTCTAAGGCATTCTCTCTTTATTTTCTCCTTCATCTCTTCCCATTTTATTGTATCACATTCAAGGACGCCTAGGTATTTGTGTCGGTCTTGTGCAGTCAATGCTCTGATCTTTCTGTTGTCCGGGAGTTCAATTCCTTCTGTCATTGTAAGCCTTCCTTTGTGCATTACCATGATTGCACATTTTTCTATTCCAAACACCATTCCGATGTCCTCACTATTTTCCTTTACTTCGTTGAACAGAGTCTCAAGCTTTCCCCTGTTTTTTGCGAACAATTTTACATCATCCATGTACATTAGGTGGTTGACCTTTCCTTTTGTTTTAGAGAAATGGTACCCTTTGCTGTTTCTCAGGATTCTGTTAAGCGGTATCATTGTTAGAACAAATAATAGTGGGGACAACGAGTCTCCTTGGATGATTCCCCTTTTTATCCCTACCTCGGCTAGTTTGTCCCCTGCGGCTGTCAAATCTACTTCCCAGTCTTTCATTGAATTACCAATAAATTTAACCACCGGTTCGCTAATTTTGAACATTCTAAGGCATTCGAGTATCCAGCTATGTGGAATCATATCGTATGCCTTTTTGTAATCTATCCATCCCATTGCGATACTATTATTATAATAATAATAATAATAATAATAATAATAATAATAATAATAATAATAATAATAATAATAATAATAATAATAATAATAATAATAATAATATTATTATTATTATTTGTTGCCTATTAGTAACCAACAATTTAGGACTAAAAAAAAACCGGATGAATCGATGTATTTTTTAAAACTTTTCCATTGTGTGTTGCATTTTTCTTTCTTTCTGTGTTGCAGTTTGCATTAGTATACAATAGATGATAGTGTTCTTAATAAACAGGCAGTGCCCATCAGTACCAATTTATGGATTTCATAGAGATAAGAGTCGCCAGGGATTTTGGTGAGATATTTCTCAGTGCCTACCTTGATCATACAACAACAACGAGGTCAGTTTGTGTTATCGTATGGCACAGGTTCTGTATTTCAAAGTCAAGGTCCCTGAACTTGCATAATTTCACCAGCTCCTTTGCTGCTGTGTTTCGATCAGAAGGCAAACGCTTGACTTCTGAAAATTATTTTATCGTGGTCCTTGATTACTATTGGGTCAATTTACCTCGATGGTCTCGTCGATATTTAGTCCCGTAGTATCATGGTATTCTGTACTTGGACAATAAGACAAAGCTGGTATAAACATCAACTAGACCCAATTGATATTCATACCAATTATTGTCTGTTGGTATTCCATAATTCTTCAGATTTTCCAATGAAGATATTGGCTTGCTCTGTTTATGTCTGAACACATTCTGCGGGTGTTAAAATTGAACAGCTGCATACAAATTTCAAGTGTGTAAGCTTTGGTCTTGAGCAGCCAGTATAAATCCCCTTGTTCCTGCTTTTAACCAATCAAATTTCATAATTCTGCTCAGTTTTCAATCCTGCATGTTTATTTCTGAAGCACTCTTTCCTTACATTTTCTTTCATACTGACTCTCTTAGTTCCTTTACCTTTTTATTTCATAAATATTTGTAAACTTTTTCTTGTTTGTGTATTTTATCACTGTTTCTATATGTAGTTCTATGTAATTGTTTCCACCATTCTAACCCCATTTGATTGTGGTTTTAGCACACTTATCCAGATCTAATCCCATGAATATGTCATTACTTAGATGTTTAAAAGTCTTAAAAAAAACAAACAAACAACAACCTTGGAGTTCATTGTCATCTTTACCATATAATGTTATGGATGATTATATTTTCTTTATTCGAAATGACTTTTTGAAATGAAAGTTTGATAAGAGACAGTGAGTGTAAATAAGTATATAGTTTAGGTTTTTATTGGAGAAAATTCCAGATCAATTTTAGACATCCGTTCTCGTTTGAAATTGACGACTTCAATCAGCTGCATGTCGACCCCTTTGATCACAGTCTAGAGGATCTGGTGGGTAGATCGGTCACAGCAAGGTAAGATACTCAGTGGGACTATTGTAACAAAAATATTGCCCCGACGACAGTGATTAATTTTCAGTCAGAAGAAGCAATATTGTTTAATAATTTGAAATTCCTGAATAAATCTATCAGTCCCATGTCGCCTTGAGTCTACCATTTGAAAAAGACATAAACAATGTTTGTGGAATAGCTCTCGATAAAATTGTAGGCCCGGAACAATCGGCCTCAAGGGCCCCACTGCACTTCCTCTGCACGGTACTGTGTATAGTGTTATCATAAGATCGAAACATCTCACTTTACTGTGTCAGGTTCCCACAATTTCCAATATATATATATATATATATATATGTGTGTGTGTGTGTGTGTGTGTGTGTGTGTGTGTGTGTGTGTGTGCGTGTGCTTTTGCCTAAACCCTTCAATTTTGTTTACGTTGTACAGAGTTTACGTGAGAAATCAAGGAAAATATCTTGAAGTAAATAATCAGTTATGATAGGTGTTGGTGTATTTATTAAATAACACAGCTTATATTTCGGAATAAATAAATGATTCCGTGCAACTAACAGCAAAAAGAAACATCAATAACAATTATAACTTTTTAATTAGTATAATTTAGACTCATTCGCCTTGTCATTGCAGTGCATAAATACTTGACTTCAGATTGAAGCAAGTTTTATTTTGAATGAGAATACTGGAGAATAAAGAATACCTTAGCGAGTCAAGGAAGTACTTGATTATATAACAACACCGACAATACTTAATAATCCCACGTTTCGCTAGCGGTGAGTATATGCAAAGGAGGTTACATCATCGTTATCTTGCTCTGTGTGTATTTTACTGAGTGGCGTTTACAATAGTAAACACATCTAAGATCATCACTCTGTGCATCTATGTGCATAAATACCACAGTAAAAACATTATAATACCCAAACGATGTCTGTCTCTCTCGTCATCTGACTCCCTGAACTCAAAGTTTGGATTCTTGATCTTCTATCAATTTTTGATTATTGCAAGTCTTGGCGTTTTGTTTCAATGCACACATTTACATGTTAGCATTTCCAAGACCACATTTACTATGGATAGGGAGCACATCAAGTGAATGGCCATTTGTCCATCTATACTCAGTAAGGCTTGATACCACAGAGTTAGACTGCATGAAGGACTTCAAGAATGCTCTCTGAGAGTGTCTCTGTATGGTGGCAGCTGGTTGGACTTGGACTCTCCCTTTTTGGTACAGAAGAGCAGGCATCGAAGTACAACTATAAGCAACATACAGGTTAAATGCTCAATTTTCTGTAACATCCCATCACTCCCGTTCCATAACTGCTCCAGTCGACTAAAATCTCTTGACAGGAAAAGCATTAAACTTCCCTTGACTTGAAAATGCACTGACAGCGTCGCTGCCTCTGAGGGTTTGCGAGCCAATTTGCCTCCATAAATGCTGTCTCTAAGTTAAATCGTCAGTTCTGTAAACCACACTTCTGGTAGATGGGACGGGTGATATCCAAGTCAAAGCTCCATGACATTAGCTTACTCAGCCGCGATGATACTTGCCTTTGAATCTGAATTCGTTGCAATCAGTGCATACAGGACCGAACTCTTATGCTTTTCCATGAATGGAATGCTCTCATACTTCCCCACGTTCATCGTCTGTGAACTTGTAAAAGGTTTCCTCGTCGGTCATGTAATGCATTTTGTCTTGCAGCATATCGGTATCGTTAATTACCATTCTTCAACCTGAAACATTGTGCGACCTTTTTAGAGAGACTGTGCAAGTATTTTCTTCTATTCAAGACGTAGTGAAGTCCTGCGAGAATCTTTTACTAGTGATTGTTGTCTGCCAACTGGATCAATATTTCAGTATCTTTTATCACAAACTTGCAGCAGACATCGCTGACATCAACAATTTCACTGTGTGACCCCTCGCGTGGGACTTGGGTCAAGGCCACCCACACCCAAAATTTGTTACTCCCATTCAATTATTGAACCTGGTTCATCATGAAGGGAGTAGATGGGGTCGGGATGTCTTCCACAGGAGACATTCTTTAAAACCCCCACGGCAAGTCTTTTTCGTACGAGATCTATCAACGTTTACCTGTGGCCATGGCAGAGAACCCAATATAATCTTGTTTGTTTGAATACCTGGTAGGCTTGGTAGGCCCTGCAGCTGTTACAAGATATCTAATCACATGGGTTCTGCTGTCCGTTTCGTTTATTCTAAAGTCCTAATCTTTATCCAGCTTGCAGTTCTCCACACTGTAGTCAATATTTGCTAATCTCCTAACTGAGTATGCACCAAGTGTCATAAGTACTAAACTCAAACTGTTGGATCTTCTCTCCTCAACAAAGTCACTAACATTTTCCTTCTTCTTTTCATAGATAAAATTAGGAACATTTTCTACGATTAGGTTACTCTTTCTTTGGTTTTTGATTGCTTGAATTTGTCTCAGGAGTTGGTGCCTCTTGTCAGTTCCAAAACCGGTGCATGATTTCGTATTTGAGCTGCCCTGGATATTGTTCTCTCGGATTCAATACTTAGTGGTGAAACCAGATTATCTTCATCATCAGAACAGAGGATGATGATCTCCATCATGGTCGCTTTGGTAGAGAGCTGTTACTCGCTTGCTCATCAGTGGTCACGTCCATTCAGGGTTCACCTGTAACTTATAATCAGAAACCGTAATTACTTTGATGAAAAACCTTATTATTCTCTCAGAACTGTGATTTCCCATCGATGGCAACAGAAAGTTGCACCCTAAAAGCAAAAAAAAACAAACAAACATTGTTAAAGGGTTAAATTAGATAGATATACTTGAAATATACAATTAAGGGACAAACAAATTATACATTGTATTATTTAATAGAAGGGTTATTGGAATATTATATTTGTAACGTCCATGTAAGTACAAGTGTGTGCTAGTTGCAATGATAAATCTTCTGCGAGAAAATTAAACAGCTGCTCGTTTGGAAATGTCATCACGTATTATTGTACTTTTGATGGTTTGTGTAATAGAATAGCATCATTGAAGAGTTGCCGCCTTTGGAGGTACCAATATCTAGTCTGGCTCAACAATTGATTGTAATAAACAGAAATAAAGAGAAGGAGCAATAATAATAACAGCTACATCAACAATATATATATATATATATATATAGAGAGAGAGAGAGAGAGAGACAGACAGACAGACAGACAAACAGAGACAGACAGACAGAGCAGTTGAGCTTATGATCATTTTCTTTCAACATCCTAGCAAGATATACGGAACATTTAAAGATGCAATGAGAATATATAAGTTGTTGATTATGGCAAAGATGATGACGGCGATTACAAAGAGAAGATATGAAAGGGCCTGACGTCACTTGGCCCCCAGTGATGTTCACCACACATCTTGAGTGCGATAATAAATGGTTTTGACGCCTTGGTAATGGTTTCATAGCTTTGATGGATACGCATAGCCTTGTGCAAGTGTTAAGTAGTAAGTAAGGGCCAAATGTATTTCGTGGTTACCACCATATATCCACTTGTAATTTACAGACAACATATTGGGAAACCATAAATCATTGCATTACAAGTTGGGTTTCTTTAATTGGGTAAAATTCTTTTTCTGTTTTTTCTTTCTCTCTCCTTTTGTTTATGGGGTGAATTTCTCCCCTTATTTGCCATTGAATACTGTTTGTTTTGAAGTCAAATTTTTTCTTTTTTTTTCCATGAGTGGGCTCCGTTTGAAAAGCTGTATTTTAGCTGAGGGGGAAGTTGGATAGAAAGGTAAAGTCCTAGTAAGAAGAGAGAGAGAGAGAGAGAGAGAGAGAGAGAGAGAGAGAGAGAGAGAGAGAGAGAGAGAGAGAGAGAGAGAGAGGGGGGGTAGTATGGCGGGGATGGAGAGCAAAGGATGAGAAAAAAAATCTGAATCACGGGAAAGCGTTGAATAAATAAACACGGGTGAATGGAAATCCCATATTGAAAAAGCTGATGGTTGATTGCTTGTTTAGGGCGAAATACTAGAGAAATATAAATGGAAGAAAAAATGAAAATAGATGAGCAAATACGGACGTATCAAGTCGTCATTCCATTAGAAACACAGACACACAGACAGACAGACAGAAAGAAGTGAAGAAAGAAAGAAAAAAAAGAAAGGGAGAAAGAAAATTAAGTTCAAATTAATAAATAAATAAAATGAGGAATAAAGAAGGTTTTGATAGGCGGAAGATTACAGAAACGTATAGAAAATAAGAATAAAAGTAAAAGAAGAGAAAGATATGAAGAAGACTAGGAAGATAGAAAAATAGAAAAGAAAAGAGATGGAATGAAAGAAAAGAAAGGCAGAATTGAAAAGAAGTTATCGAAACAAGAAGAAATAGGAAATAGAAAAAGCAAAGAGTAAAATAGAGAACAAAGAAAAGAAGAATGGAAGAAAAATAAAGAAGGAAGAAAACAAAGAAGAAGGGAAACAAAGAAAAGTAGAATGTAAAGAAGAAAATTAGGAAGAAAGAAATATTTTTTAGGGACCAACGGAAAGTGAGGAAGAAAAGAAGGAGAGAAGGAAGGAAGGAAGGAAGGAAGGAAGGAAGGAAGGAAGGAAGGAAGGAAGGAAGGAAGGAAGGAAAATCGATAGGAAACGAAATAAGACAAAGAGGGAAAGAAATACTATAAAGAATAAGAAAGTAAGAATGATAAATTTGAATTCAATTGTAACGACAAAGAAGTCTTGGATTAATAGAAATATTTAAAAAAAATAATATAGAAAGATTTCGATCCTCACTTGATGTTTGTAGACTTGTGCTACAGGATGCTCTTCAAATAACTAGAGAAATAGAAAAAGAAAGAAAGGAATTGATATATCGAAAAGCAATTATGAGAGAATAACATATTTGTTTGAAAGTGAAGAAAAAGCAGTTTAAAAGAACACTGAAATGATACGGAAGGAAAATAAAAATCAATGCATTGCAATTGAGGCAGAATACTGCTAAGTATGTACACTATTCTCTTTATTCACCTCTGACATGGACATTAGAGAGGTTTATGTATTTGATCGCGTCCCTACCATCTTTCCATCTTTCTGTCTGTCGAAGATTCACACCATATCTTCAAAAGTACTCGACGAAATTTTAAAACATTCTGTATAATGTAAGGTCGGGCAATTGGATGTGAAACAATTGCTTTAACTGTTACTACAGATTCAGCAAATCTTTTTTTAATTGAAAGATATTTTTGCTATTTTTTCAGTATACTCTAATGTCTTTCCACACAATATCTCTGTACGTTCTCAATGAATTTCAATACAATTCTGTGAAAGGATAGATAATATGATATGCTATAATTAATTGGACTAGGAGACGAATCTATGTACAATTATCACCCAAACGTCCTGGGTATATGTACACACCATGTAATACGGCAAAAGGGTCATGCCTGTCCACTCGATATCCCTATGAATTTCAATGAAAAATAGACAATGGGCTTTAAGAATAGTGCTAGCATTTTGGGTTACTGTTATTTCCTCTATCGGAGAATGTAGATTCAATGTCACAGTGGTTTCATTATGGAAACTATTTCATGAGAGGCTATGTACCGAAAGCTCGCCCCGGCAACAGGGGTAAACCACACCTTATCAGGAGTTATCTTACTGAAATCAATCAACCATAACGGAACGTGATAGACCTGCGTGTCACATTCAAGCAACCTTACGTCTCGTATCTTTTGCGAAAAAAAAAGTTGATTGTTCACAGAGTGTCAGGAATTAACTAAAGGGCAGAATGAAGTTTGGGTGACTTGCCATTTGGACAGTGATTCGTAAAGGACGGCACATTGCACTTAATATAACTTTCAATGGGACACGCTGCAATTTCAATGAGCACCCTTTTCTCCGTTCTTTGCTTGAGTGTTGAAATAAGATTTTAGTATCTGCTATGTCTTCTCCCTCATTGTCGCAAAATGAATATTATAACAATGCATTTCTTTGGGATTTTTGGAGAACTCAAAAGTATTACCTAATGGATGGGCATTCCCAACTAAGTTGGAAATGTCACCTTAAATGTATTTGTACATTGTTTGATTCCCAAATCAAATTGAATGTTTTTGATCATCAGACCTTGTCGACTGGCAGCCATCTTGGATTGACTATCTCACGGTCTTTTGAGGTCAAATATGACTTTGTTCCACGACTGAAAATTGATATTATGGTACGTACCATGTAAAAAACTTCAAAAGTAAAGGAGTTTGGATATTAAACACTGTCGATTGGTAGCCATCTTGATTTTGACCTCTCATCGTCCTCAGAGGTCAAATAATACTTCCCACCACATCTGGAAATACAATTTATGTTGAAAATTCCATGCTCTTTTGCCAAAAAGTGTTCAGTTTGTTACGATGATAGCTTATTTATTGTACTAACAAAGACCAGCACATTTTAAATTCAATTGGAGCTTTTAGATACACTGTGGTGTGGATGTATTGTTACAATACAGGGAGTAATTCCTGGATTTGCCCCCAAATTTGATCTTCCATCGCCTATTGCCCACCCTCCTAAATTGTACTGAAATCCACTGAGATTTTTCAGAGATATTGTGTGGGAAAGCAGACAGATATTTATGAATACATAGAGATTTACCAACTTCGTTGGCAGAGGTAAATAAAATACTTGAACTAATTTTTCGTCTTTTTGCTACAAGAACGTAAACTTGTGCTTGAGAAAAAGTGCAGATTCCCAACAGAATAAACAACAAATACACAAATTCGCTATAGCCGCAGTTTGATGACATCAGATTCTTCTGAGAAGGGCTCACGCAAACAGATAAAAATTCTCCATTGTTTCCAGCAAGATAGGAACTTTAGGAAGGCGATACGATCTAGATTTTAAGAAAAACAAGGAAAATACCAATGAAAATTTGGAATTTCTTATTGTTGATATCGCTGGATTTTTTTTTTTACGATAGGAGGTTTATAAATTGAAATAACCTGAAAGTTCAAGAATTTTTAATGGGATGTCTTTCAAACTTTACTGGCCGTTGTACGATTGCATTTTACTTAAAGTTGTAAATCAATACAGGGTCAAATATAGTGACTGCTCAGAAAATGGAATCGGCAAAATAAGTTCTAATTCAGAATTTAAATTGGAACTGCTTGTGTTGCAGTTGCATTGATGCCCCTGGAAAAGACATGTATTCTGCAATTCAATGATGAAAAATGTAACTGTTTTACGCAACAAATATTTTCCTTTCTTGTCATTGCACATATCTTAGCGGTGAATGTTGATCACAAAGGGAAAAATTACTGATCAAAATTCATTTGATAAAAAAGTATTAGGCTGAAGACCTCTCATATATATATATATATATATATATATATATATATATATATATATATATATATATATATATATATATAAATATATGTGTGTGTGTGTGTGCGTGTATGCATGTGTGAGTGTGTGGTATTCAGAAATATATAGAGTAGCACTGAATAAGTACATACATATACATGATGTATACATAAGAAAGTGACATTAGACGGATCCACACGAATAATCGGAATAGAGAAGACAGACGGAGTTGCTCTTCTTGACCTGATTGGTCGTAGACTTATAGATGTGAACTAAGGCGATTACAACATTCACTTTCTCTTCTTTCCATCATAGGATCATTCCAGGTGCCGCTGGGGCAGCAAGAAATGATACTAAGGCAGAACGGCAGAGATGAGCATATTAGGCGTACACCACTGGATAAATAAGTCTAAACCCTGACCTTCCTAACATTCTATCCAACCACCCACCCACCTATCTATCTATCTATCTATCTATCGATCTATCTTTGAATTTATGTCTTCGAATAGTCCAAAAATACGAACATAAAAATAAAATGAAATAAAAATTAAGCGATTTTTATAAAGACTGCATCATCCGTGTAATTGTTGCCATTCGCCTTTATCTATTTGCTGAAGTCTGATCTGAAATTTCCACTCAATACGATGTTTGACTAATGGGTTTTATGGCCGAGTTCTGGATAAAACAACTTGCCCGTAATTTTTTCATCCTAATGTGAGGCTGCGCCAAAACAGACGACGATACACGGTACAAAGTAGTGACCTGTGGCAAGACATTCTGTTATTCGGTGGCAGAACATGATCGAAACTATTGTGGAAAAAATCTGGAATCTTTGGGTTAAGTGCATTATTGAGGAAGAGAATTACGTGAGAGAATGAATACTTGTTGTGCAAAATAAATGCTGTTCCCGTCATTGGGTTATGGACTTATTGGTGTAAACAAATTCAGAAAAAATTCTTTTACTCATGTAGTCATTCCTAAGTCGGAGATTATCCGACACATGCGTGAATTTTTGCCCTAGATTTTAGGAAATGCCTTCACTTGTGCTAAATCACTGGATAAATTAATCGGTCGTTTCACATATTGATTTGATTTCTGGAACTTTCTAAATTTCACTAACTTTCAATAACTCTTCTTTTATTTTTTGACCTGTTCACCATCGTCGTCTCTCTTGGTCTCACTTTCACAAGCCATCCATCACGTGGAGCCACCTGGCTTTGCTGTCGCCGCCTGTATAATAACATGCAGTCTGGATAACACCCCGGAAATGTCGCCCGGATTCCATTTGATGGATTACGAATATAGTGACTCGGAAAATATACCAAATACGATAATTCAAAAAGTTGATCAATTAGCATTCATCCAACTTCTGCGAGAAAAACTAATGCAAAATAAACTCAAGAAAGTGCCAAGCGGATGAAGAGAGACCATCCTGGTCCTGCTCACCGAAGGAATTTAAAAATGGAATTTGATGATTTAATTACGGAATCCAATATTAGAGCACTCTTGGAAATCTGTGTATTGTATATTGTATTCAGAAAAAATTGATTTTCATTGTTCTGGAGTTATTACAAATGCGACTGAACTGACAAAAAGAGGTTATATATTTCATCCTTCACGTGTCTATCTTTGCATCCATCTGATGGAATCTGACACAGTCTGAATATATCTCCCTTAAAACAAATTAAAATTCCTTACCCTCGGGGAGATTAGTGCCAAAAACTCATCCAGGCCCCTAAATATCTATCTATTTAGTTAAGTTTAGTCTAGTCTAGCCGAGAAATTTTTTCAGCTTTAAAAACTGAAGATGTTGAATTTTTTTCAACATTTATGACATTTCAGTCGATTATTCCCAGGTTAATAAAATTTATGCAAGCATTTTGAATGTTTTACATAAAACTAGAAATTATGGTACACCGTGTGAATTCTGTCTTTGTTGTAATCAGTTGTGTACCATGAAACTATTCAAATAAACTCTTATATCAATATTGTTCCCTAGCAGTGTCAATCAAACTATGCAATGATTTTAATGTTTAGTTTTCTTTATTTTTTTAGGGCTATTTATACATAGATCGCACAAATGAAGTGTAGGACTAAATAACTATATACAGATACATGATACAGATACATGATATATATATATATATATATATATATATATATATATATATAAGAGAGTGACAATGTAAAATATGGATCCAGTTTAGGAATGATCTTTGCTGAGGGGTGAAGACAGAGTCGCTCATTTTAATTTGATTCTAGATAAATATCAGAGAAATTAAATAAGTCCACAAGTCTATCAATCTATCTATCTGTCTGTCCATATCTGTGAATTTATGTGTCCAAATAGTCTTAAAATATAAACGTAAAAACAAAAATGAGAAAAAAAATGGGCAAATCTTACGAAAATTTCATAGACCGTATAATAGTTGGTATTTGCTTTCATTAAATGGCACCAACAGGTTTGAGGAGAAAAAAAAAAGGTTTCCCTTTGTTTTCAGAGAAAATGAAGTAGTTGGCAGTCGATCTTATCATTCTTACTATTATGTGTTTTTTCTGAATTTATTTTCCGTGTTTTATTCTTTGTTTCTATTCAACAAACCCGATTTGACAGTATTAACGAGCCCCGGCCCTGGAAAAAGGGGGAGATGCAAGCAGTACAGACTAAGTGTGCCCTGTAGTCTGTAGATTTTCAATGCTTCAAGTCACTTGAAATCGCGTCTGAACACTTTTTCGGTAGGGAACAATGCAGATATTGTGAATGACATCTGAACTGTGATATGACCCTCTCTAATACTGATTTTCGCATCTCGCATTAACAAATAAAGACATTTCACAGGAACAGGATTTACGAGCAACCCGAATCCGGATCACTTGGCACTAAACGACCCACTTGTGAGCAAGGCTAATTCGCATCAGAGCGTAAATTCAGTGCCCCATCTCCTCCGCCTGTCAGTCTACTCTACGCGCGTGCGATAAATACAATACTATAATAAAATACTACATAAGAGTTAGATATATGTCAATTTATAAATACTAAATAACCATTATGGTATATATCAAAGTTTACAGAGCGATTTTCTCTAATATTTTGTATTTTTATCAAAGTTCATCCTTCATTGGACGCTCTGCAAATCTGGCCTTGTGACATACTTGGTGCACCTCAATGGACAACGAGCTAGTTACGCCTTCTACTGTTTGCGTGCCAGATCCTTCTATGTTTTCTATTCTAGTGGTCCATTGTTTACATGCTATATCACGGCCATGCATTGGTAGACGAATGATCTGAATCCCGGCGTTATGGGCACACCAAGTGAGGAATAGATCCCTAGATCAGAGTATTACGATAGCGATTTTTATAAAAAAAAAAAAAGAAGAAAATAATAGTAAATAAATAACTGTTCATGGACTCAAAATAAACTCAATAAAAGATACACTTCGGGACAGTCATTATATTCATTGAATATGAGGATACATGTGAGATTAATCCTGTACCAGGTGCTTACCCTTCACCAGGTTGTGTTTGTATTGGATTTTTTTTTGTCAGATAAAGAGTTGTGTAGTTTCTCAAATGGTCACAAATTTGAGTACTGGCCAGACAGTTCAATGCTTAATGTCAGTAATTGAATAGGGGCATACGTTTGAGCTCACTTACTTTAATGATAATTATAGGGGTACTTGAAAGCTTCACTAAGCCTAACAGAGTTCAAAAGATCTGAGGGGTAATGAGACTGTCGTGCCGATTCTCCAGAAAATAGACATACTTCCAAATAACCTCAAATATAGGGATCAAAATAAATCAAATAATCGGATTGAAAAATCCCCAAGGACAGAAACATAAGCATGTTTGTATAGCAAATCCATTATTTCACGATATATATATATATATATATATATATATATATATTTAAATATATATATATATATATATATATATATATATATATATATATATTATGTATATTGTATTACATCCAGCAACTTGAAATAACCAAAGAAGCTTATGACTGCCATGGTCAAACAACACGATTATCATATTCTGAGATATGGCCTGATTAAATGAAGACACGATGCGACATGAAATCATGTGACCAACCAAAAACTCGTCACTTAGCGCTGATGTGGATTTGGTCAATGAACGCATATATGAAGGCAACTGATAAAACTTCCCGACCTTAATTCACACTAACCTTCATTCCGATGCTCTCTTGCTTTTAGCGCTCTACAACACACTATTAAAAAAGATCAACGTGTTCTATTTTCGACTTCTGTTTCATTCTCAATTTTAAGCATGGATAAAGCAAGAAATACTACACATCCTTGCACAATGAGATATGTTGCCTTTTTTTTTAATACTACTACTAACTGCCACCACTACAGCGCAAGATGACTAGCTGACGCATCAATACTTCATAAGTCCTGGTATTTTTAGTGGCGTGACAAAATTCCCCCCTACAATTTTTCACTACAATATGCGTGTCTGCAAATGGACATACACACGCAAACATGCATTGGCACAATATATATATATATATATATATAAAAATATACACACACACACACACACACACATATATATATATATATATATATATATATATATATATAAACACACATATATATGTATATATATAGAGAGATAGATAATTGAGAAGTGCATTAGAAGAACGAAACAAATTTGTTTTGGGAAAACGCCACATATTTTTTTATACAGCAATTATATACATATATACATATATATATATGAATATGTATATATGTGTGTGTGTGTGTGTGTGTGTGTGTGTGTCTATATGTGTGAAAATGTGTGTGTCATATTGTGCTTATGGCTGACGTGATCAAACGACGGACTATACATATTCAGTAATTTTAAGAAGGAAGAATTTAAATAAACAACAAACAAAAACAAGCTGTGTAGTTCAGAGAGTCAGTATGTAAATGTTTCAGAAGGTTTCGTGCTGATTATTTCTCGATGATCAATGCTCTACGTTCAGGCAAACAAGTTGAGACTGATACTGATAAAGACATTCTTTGAGAATAATCAACGTGGTACGATACAGAAGATGGTCAAAATGCTCAAAATATCCGAAGCGTTCAAGCGTTTGAAATCGTTTGAACCATCTTGATTATCTCAGTTACTTTGTAGCGTAACCTTAACATAAGTTGAGCCAAAGAAATTCATTGGACCGTGTGTCCGTATTGGATTTGCTATTTAGACACAAGTAAAACGTTTTGTTTTTGCTCGAAAAAAAAATTGATGGGCGATGTAAAGTGGGTAATTCATCACAACTTGGAATGCAAGAAATAATGGTACAAGCTGAATGATTCTCCACCAAGGAAAGTAAGGGCAAGTTTTCATTCAAAGAAGGTGATGTGTTTTTGGTAGGTTTGGATGAACGTTCTCTACTTTGAGCCTCGATCTGTTGAACCAAACAATTAATTCAAACTGATTAGAGCGATCAAAGTTAGCAGTCAATGAAAAGCGTAAGTAGATAAATTAGCAAACATCAAATGACCTTTCTGGTGCTTTAGAGAATGGTCTAAGTATGAGACTTTATGAACTGTAATGAAGAGTGAAACCACTGACCGACTGGGTCAGACGGTACAACTTTGAAAACAATCAGATACGCATGCTTAAATATCCCTTCTCTCCCAGGGAAACATTTCAATTTATTCTTCGATTAACGGAATCTTTGTTTAATTTCAACAACCAGTCAATATTCATTGCTATAGAATATCACTTCATGAAATACAATGAATATAAAAACTCGCCCAATGATGAGAGAACTTTGGCATCTTTACAATATGCGCAGTTTTACGTTTGTAGAGAAAGTAAATCTAGATTCATTCTATTAATAAGATCTTTTTCTGTCCACTTAAGCATAATGACAGTTTACAAAATTAAATCATATCATATCGAGTCAAACAGAGTTAATTTTCTTATTGTGTGAGCAACAAAATGTATTTATTTTCATATCTTTAGATATAGCCTTTTCACAATTATTGATTTATCAAAGTATTTTTACAAATTCGTGACCTGATTAATCATTGAGGTCACAGTGGCCAATGTGTTTGAAGCAACTCCCAAGACGTATGAGCTATTGGGATGTTGGATAGGTCTCAAACTCCATTCTACTTCGTTCCCGATTTCGCTTTTTGTGCAAGTGTATATACCCAGAGAATTGAAAGAAAAAGAAATAATTTAATGATTTGCCGTAAGTCAGCCCCTCTGTCAGTTTTCCCGTCTAAATGTTTTAACTTACCTCAAAAACTATTTGATATAAACAAAGTTGAATAAATGAAGTGTTTTTAGCAAATTGTTTTTTTGGAATTATCCCCCCGAATATGTTTTTAAATAGTACCCCGTATCCCCTTTTTTCTTAATATTAACAACTTTTTTTTAACCTTAGTCCCTCCTTTTTACATTAACCCGACCCTTTTTTCAGATTAGCCGAACATTTGTTTAACATTTGCCCCCTGCTTCTTCAGCATGACCCTCTTCTTTTCTAACAGGCTGAAAAATAGCATTAAATCAATGTTAAAAACAAATTCAATTAAACAGTCTGATTTTCCTTTATCCATCTATCTCTTTTTTGGACAGCAATTATCAGTATAGTTATAGGAATTGTGATAATAGGAACAATTGCAGTGTACATATTTGTGTATCCATGAAAAAAAGAGAAGAAGGAGCAGAAGATTCAAAGAAAAGATTATATATATATATATATATATATATATATATATATATATATATATATATATATATATATATATATATATATATATATATAGGGGTGAAAGGAGAAAGAGAAAGAAACACCTTTTAAGAGGGGAAGAAAGCTAAAATGTTTGCTGATTCTTGAAGTTTGAACTGAATGTTACTCTGTAAATAGGCAAATAGATGTGAGAACATTATAGTTATGCAGATAGATATAAACAGATTTGAATAGATAGATAGATAGATAGATAGATAGATAGATAGATAGATGTGAATAGAATGAGATAGATAGGAAGTGAGCTATGGACATCCTGAAGTACATAAAAGTAGATAGAATAGGATATCATACATGAAACAAACTGTTGTAGAGATGGAGAAAGAAAACAAAGAAGAAAAAAAAAGGAGAGGAGTAGAGTAACATGTTTGAATACACAGCTGTGAACCGAGATAAATAGATGGATCTAAAATACGTCATCAACCTGGACCTTATCTTAATCGTGCCCCTTTTTCTTTCTCCCACACCCTTCCCCTCTTTCATATACTCAAATACACATACATACTCACGCATTCCTTCCATACTCAGTGTTTTTGTAGAATATCATTTGCCGTTTTACCGTTCATCCAGCGGGGGCCATACCATCAAGTCGGCTTTGTGTCTGGCCTAAAACCTATTTCATGAGCGCAAGCATTACCAATACGGTCTCCCCGCCCCCTTTGCATCATCTCCCACCCCTAACTCTACTGGAGTGGGGGCGAATGTTATAAGCAAGAAAGATATGTCAACAGTAATAATTCGCTCTGGGCATATGAGTCGCTTCTCTCGCAACACGCACAATTCAGAATTCGAAAACCTTTCCTCCTGACATTTTTTTACTGTTATTTTTCTGAATATGCACCAGCATTTCGTGAGCAGTGTGTTGAGACCCAAACCGGCATATGTACTGTATGAAGAGGTTAGTCGTAGATATGAGCAATCGCCTTCATTCTTTGTTTTATATTCAACATTTAATTCCAACTCTCATATCCCACTTTTCTGGCGAGTAATAAAAAAAAATGTATGATACTTTATCGAGCTTCGAGCAAAATAGTTTCCCCGAAAAAGACAAACAAAAAACTGTGCTTCCCCAGACTAACATACAACGAGAAAAAAAAATCTAGTAGAAGTTTGAGAACTGATCAGAAATGCCATCCAGTACAAGTAATGATAATAAATGTTGCGACGCCAGGAAGGGCCGTTGAAGTTGACATTAAATCGATGCTTCCGTCAGTTTTAGTGCTTCTGACATCGAGAAAGGATAAATTTGGGAATCACGTTGTTTCTATTCCTTAAACAACAACACTTTATTGGAAGTAGATGCTTCTTGTTACGTATTATTCAAAAAAAAAAAAATCATCGTGGCATCTCAATTATTTTGACGGGAAATTTCGAAGTTGTAACCCGGTGTTTGTCCATGTCTGCGACTAAACGCCTTACAAGGATAAACTGATTTCTTTCATGTTTCACGACATCTTACTCATCGATTTTTTTTTAGGAAGACAACTAGTCTCCTTCGGTGAAATGACCGTTTCATTGGCTGTCGGTTACAATAATTAAACATAGAACGAATATTATTATGTTAATCAATGTTTTTTCTTTTCACACGTTTTATTGCATTTTCTTACACCTTTTCAGTATGTAGAGAATTCATACATACGCACAAATAGATACGTACACTTTTATGACTCTTAGCTGCCTGTCTTAGAACACTGTTTATCGAAATACTCTTGCAGGCCATTACTGGTGACTCCTTAATTCTTTTGGTGTCATTCTCATGAAACTCACTCTCAGACGTAACTATATACATTCATTATCGTTATCCTCCTAGGGTCTGTCGTTTGACTTGGGCATCCCCCACCCAAGGATCGCCAGTAATCCCTATCATGGGCGTCACGGAGTCAATATTTTCGTCAAACCATCCCATCCCATTTTTCCTGGCCATAGTTTCACACATCATGTACGGGGGATTCACTTTTGTGAGTAATGATGTCCAGCGGCTGTTTGACATTCTGGCGATATGAGTAACCTAATGTCATTGAATTTTCCAATGGCTTCTATGATATTTCTGAGCTAACGTCATTTTTCTCTTATGTAGTGCTGTCTTGTGATCTCTCCACGTGATTTTAAGCATTAATCTCTCCCCCATGCACGTTGCATGGTTCTCAATATGGGAGCCAATCTTTTGGCTACGTTCCAGGTTTTAGGTCAACAAACAAAAATGCACATCTCTCTGTGTCTCTTTTCAGTCTCTCTCTCTCTCTCTCTCTCTCTTTCTCTTTCTTTCTCCCCCCTCTCTCTCTCTCTCTCTCTCTCTCTCTCTCTCTCTCTCTATATATATATATATATATATATATATATATATATATATATATATATATATAAATACCACCAAAATTTGAACAAATTTCTCAAACAGTTCACAATTTTACTCAGGGTTCCCTGGGTCTTGCCAGACATTTCATACATTTCTCAAAATCACTTCAGCGGGTGATAAAGTATCCAATTTTCTATCAAGATTTATCTTTAAAGAAGCCTAAGGTTACCTAAAGTATTAGGTACCACCCCGTGTATATTAATATGTTACATTGATATAGCTCTTAGACACAGATACAGACAGACACGCACACATGCAAACCTATACATACATACTTACATACACACACACACATATATATATATATATATATATATATATATATATATATATATATATATATATATATATATATGTATATATGTATATATATATATATAATTGAAGTTTACTGTAAAAGAAGGTAATTAAGCGAAACTATCTATCTGCCGATCGATTTATCTGTAAGAGTGCGTGTGCGTAATTGGGTTAGTGGGTGAAGGAGTGTGTTGGGGGGAGGAGTGTGCCCACGTGCACATGTGGTCTATGGCCCCTGATGGTAATCTGGGTTATACCGAGGAAGTGAAGTGATCTCAGAAAATATATATTTATATACATTCTTACGTATATTCCACAGGGAGCAAACTACGCTTTTGTTTAAATTTAAATAAGCAATTTGAAAAAAAAAAAAAAGAAAAAGGAAAAAGGTTATTCGTTACTAAGATTAATATAGTGATACTCAAAACTGTTACTCTGGAATAATGCAGATATTAGATTTTACGATTATCAAACGGAGAAAAAAAGGAAAGATGAGACAGCCAGCTGCGTAAATCGAGATAGCATTTGATATGCTCGTAGATTGCTTTATAATGCAATTATGATCTAGATGTCTTGCGTTGGTGTAATGGTTAGGAAGCTTGTCTTGCGGATAGTTATTACTGAGTTGAATCATCACTTGGTGACCAACGTTTACAACCTTTAAGAAAATCTTAACCAAGCTTCCCAAAATCATTATAATGCGTGTTATAAAAATACCCAGTGCACAATCAGAAAAAAAGTAAAAAAAAATGTAATGTAAGGATAAAACGAAGGTAAAGATAAAACGAAAGTATATGTACATATATAGTCGAAAAATTTTGAAAGCTTTAATCACTGAAAATTAGGAAACTTTTTCAAAATCCTTTTTGTGTCACTCCGGTCAATTATTTCCCAATATCTGTTAATATAAATCATATAATTCTCCTCGGTGTTTTTTCCGTTTCATATATACTTCGTTATTATGTTACTATGTGTAAATTTACGATTATTAAGGTTATCAGTTGTCTTCCATGTAAATGTTTCGGGGATTTAAAAAGTTTTAATCTCGGACCATGCAAACCAACTTGAGATATCATCTTCAAGAACACTAATTACACAGAAAAATCTCTTCGAGTTGAATCTCAACAAACATATTCAACTAATGAATTCGACAATTTCTCCCACTAACATTAAGTTTAAGTATTCTACGCCATATACCATTTCGCTTTCATATTTTTTCTCCTTTAAGTTATCAAATGGAGTATCTTTATAAAAGGTTGCAACGAAACCGAAACACCTTTTGCTTTCTTTTTTTTTGTTATAATCTATATATATTAATGGTTTATTCTCTTTGTTTCCTAATTCACTTGGTAAAGTTTGTAAGATTTCCTCGTGATTAAATATTTTAGGTAAATCTATTTCATCAAGTCCTTTATTTTCAAAAATAACTACGCAAACATTACGAGATATACTTCCCTCTCTCTCTCCCGATTGGTGGTTTGTATAATTTTGTGTCAAGTATGCCTAACATATTTTCATACCAAAAATAGTATTGTCGTCTTATATATCAATTCAGATTGTAACATTATTTTATAAGCTATATATTTCAATATCTAATATATATATATATATATATATATATATATATATATATATATATATATATATATATATATATATATATCGTCATCAATAGCAGCAGCATTTTAGCGCCTGTTGGTGGACATGGACTTTTCTCCAGTTGCACGTTTTCGATTTTGTTGTGTCTTTGTCCGCTATGTAATTGTTAAACATGATATTTGTTTTCTGAAGTTCATGTTGAGATCAACTTTCTTGCTTTTTTCATACAGTTTGTCTCGCATAATTTGGAGGTCATGAAAGTTCTCAGCAAATGTAAACGAAATCTCTGTTGTCCAGGCCAACAATAATCAAAACTTGGGGATAAATTTAAAAAAAAAAATGGCCAAAAAATATCTTGAAACAGTTTTCCCGTTGGAGAATATTATACTAGCTCACATTACAGCGTTCATTTATTAAAAAAAAATCGTCGAAGCTAGCACTTTTATGTTACGTGATTCAGATATTAATGAAGGGAGGGAACATTTTCAGCATTTTCATGTCGAGAAAGCACAGGCCCAATCAAAATATATTTGTGATCGAACGTTTCTGAAGTTGTTTGCCATGTTTCAGGCCGGATATTTCTCGCTGAAAGTTGGTTCCCGATTCCGTAAACAAGTTGAGGTTGACAGCGATCAAGCAGAATATTGCTTGAGAACAATCAATTTTATGCGATGCAGACGATAGCCAATATACTCAGAATATCCAAATCAAGTGATGAAAATCATATCCACTAACTTGATTAGGTTGGTAGCTTTGAAGTGGTTTCCACAAACGTTAAGTGAAAAAATCTGGATCGTATTTACGTGCGCGGTTCGTTACCTGAACATAACGAAATGTTCTGTTTTCGAAATCAATGTTGACAGATAATGAACAGTTGACGCTTTACAACGATGCAGGCGCAAGAATATCCAGAGGCGAGAAAACTGGAACACAACTATCTGTACCAAGAGCTTGTCTCCTTCCGTTTAAGGTGGTCTTGTGTACGTGGTGGGATTGGAAGAGAGCTGTTTACAATGAGGTCCTTTTAAAGAACACGACTGTTTGTTCGAATAAGTAATGCTCCACACCGGCTCAACTGTAAGCAGTAATTGACAGAATGTCTTCGTAATCAGTCTTGATGAAGAGTGTAAGGTTCCATTTGAATAACGCTAGGCATATTCCTTTGATGACCAGTCACATATTGTTACTGGTTGGTTGAGAAGTATTCAGCTGACTTTGTACCTTAGGATTGTCATTTATTAAGGTTTATTTCGAGTTTTCCAAAGGAAAAAGGAAATACTCTTGAACATTGCAAAAGATTCCTAGGACAGTTCTTTGCTGAGATAGATTAAAACCTGTGAGGATGGAATTATGATATGACCTAAACGTGGACCGAAAAACGAAAGGGTAAATATGTTGTTCGATAAAGTCAAAAAATGTATTTAATTTTTATTTGAAAAACCAAACTAATTGTTAACGTGACCCAAGACGCATCAGATTTATTTCTTGCTTTTATTCAACATACATACAACCTCCCAGGATAGCAAAGTGCATACGTAGGCAGAATTACAGGAGTTGCATTCGCTGGCATACATTGCAATCAAATATTATTTTGAAATATGTACTCTAAAATATCCGTATGCTGATATATTTTCTAATATTTTAGTCTTCAGTTTGTTTATTCCTGCTTCTGCTGAAACTACGAGGCCTATCGATCGAATATCCTGCATATTGTCTGAGAAGCGATCAACTTACTTAGGTTATGTGTGTTTGAGTCAACAAAGGTCATTTTTTGGTCATTTCTAGACTATATTCAGAGCTGTGGTTTGTGATTTTGTATGAAGGATATTAGAATTTAGCATATGAATACATCCTTACACGGCAAAGAGCGCAGTTGATGTAACGCTGACTCCTGGCGCAATTCAAGGCCGTTTTTTGGCAATTTAGAAACTTTGGCATAGAGGCAAATCCTTCAATCCCGAAGGTCATATGCAATGCAGAGTCATTTGATGTTATCAGAGGCCAATTCAGTTTTGAGCCGCACTTATGCACTAAAGATGCTGAGATTAAGCATGTGGGTACATCTTGTCATATTAAAGGTAACAAGAGGAGTTCATTGTAGATGTCATTCAAGGTCACCGAAAGTCATTTCTTATAATTCATACTCAATCTTCCAAGCTTTTGGCAATTATTTCGACCCTATGTAACGGGAATCTTGGCATGGGAGTGATTCACTCCTTGTTGAAAGTCATAGGGAATATGATATTGATCTCAGAAGTCATATGAGGTCACATTTGGAATAGAGGAAAATTTTTCTGCGATCAGAGGTATTTAGAAACTTGATCTTGGCACCAAGGCCATTCGAAGTCACAAGATTTATGGTTATTTGTAGCGAATTAAAATTCTTTCATAAGGGTATACCTTTACCCAGAGAACGTTATGGGCAACTTGGAGTCGATGCTGGAGATCACTGGATGTCAACTGAGGTAATATCTGGAAAGTGTACCAAGACACGTGGGCAATCAATGAAGATCACTGGCATTTGCCTGACTTATCCAGGTTTTTCCCATAAACACTTCAATATTGGTTGTTCTAGGGTTGAATTGAATTCAAAATCAACTTCTCCATACTGGTACTCCATGGGAGAAACACTTACGTAATGTATCCAGAAACCCTACCAAACTTAACAGCATCATAATTTATTCTTTTTTGCGCAGAAGAATATTTCTTCCGTTACAGCTATTTTTTCACAGGTACATAGAGTAAATAATCTTTTTTTTTCTTTTGCTGTGTTGCGTAAGAAGAAATATATGAAAGAGCATATTTTTCTTCTTTGTTATTTTCCCCGATCAGCGCCGGGTACCCTTTGCTAATATTAATTGGAAAGATTTTAAAAAAGACCAAAAAAAACAAGGGTATGAAATATTAACATACAAATTCGTTAATTGTATTCATGAATTTTTCGTACAAAACTTGATTTTGTGGAACAATGAAAATATGCTGAGAATAAATATTGTATTTCACCATGTATAATCTGCCCTTCCCATCCGAAAAAATCGAGCAAAAAACAAACAAAAACCAAACAAGTTGCATAATATCAATAGAAATGTAACTGTTATAAACATTTGTAGACACAATTGTATACAGGGGATAATGGATTTTCCATCCAAAATTGAACCTCAGTCAGAGGGATTCTGATTATCTACAGTAGCTGATTACACTGCGAAATCCAGAAATTCAAATTCCAAGCTTTTTTAACTGAGTTTTTGAGTTGTAAATATTTAGGGCAGATACATCAATCAAGCGAGCTGCAATAGCTTTAAAAAAAACAAAAAAAACAACATTAATCATAACTTACTGACTCTTTGTAAATCCCACATCTTTTGATAACTGAGATATCATCTTTAATCCCGCAAATATATTGCTGCTATTCAAGTATATCATTTCGATTAATAATTCATTACCTATGGAATGCATTTATATTGATTATAATAGTAAATATTAAAAGTAATATATTTGTTATTATTGATATTGCTGTTACCATAATTATCAATATCATTGATCACTTTTGCAATGTTCCTATATTCCTCTTGTTCACTATCTTTTAAGCTTCAGATTTTGGGATGTAGCAATGAGTGCAATTTAAGTCTTTTTTTGTTGCCATTCAAGCATAGCCACCCTCTTCCATTCTTCTATTTGTCCATGACATTGCAAGAATAGGAGGAGAGGAAATCTTTCTTACACTCATTCAAGGGTAATCACCCTCTACATTCCCATATTGTTTTGGCATAGCATGGGAGATTGGGAGAGGAAGGAGGGAGGATGGAAGAAATGAGGGAAAAGCGTAGCTGCACATACGAACCACAAGAATGATAGTATACTAATTAACCGGTGGATCCTATAGATAGGTTGAATAATACCTTTTGATAAGCATATAGGTAATGTTCAGAATGGGCAATTCGATCAGCACGCAAGGATATTCCATGAATATTCCCACGTCTCATCAAATGTCAATAATTTCATCTCGAGCATTCTGATTTGAAAAAAAATTCCGAACGAAATATCCAGCTTTCACTTCAATAATTCGATTGAATACTTTAAGCCGGACTATCTATTCCATATTTTGTGAAAAATTCTCCGAATTTATTTACAGTTACATCAAAGTATATGCAAGTAGAATTATAAACTATATAGCTTGGATAAAACAATTCTATGTTATAAGCTTCATTATGATTTATCAGCATTAACCAACAATGCATATCTGAATAATATCTATGTATATGTATATATATATATATATATATATATATATATATATATATATATATATATATATATATATATATATATATATATATATATATATATATATATATATATATATATATATATATATATATTTGTATGTATGTTTGAACACTGGTACAATTATTGATACAAACTGTTTCGGGGGCGCAGAAAAATTGACCAAGAGGTATCGTGTTTTATCCAGGTTTCCGTGTCTGCAATACTCTTTATATCTCAAATTTATCTACGGAATGTTGATATGTCTTTCTTTCTCGTGAGTCAGACATAAACTGTAGCATTGACTGAAATACTAGTACATCGGGAGTTCTATTTCAGATTCTGAAACCATTCAACAGTATCATAATTATCTGTAGATAGAAAAACAACGTCATCTTTGTGGATCACCCGGTGAGGCTGGAATTCAGTAGGGATATAAACCCATGTTTGAAACTATTGCTAATGAGAGCAATAATTCCTGGATCCTCCTGTTATACGTCTCAATGCTAAAGTTGTCACTATTTACACAATACCAGTCAGACGATTTAGAAAAGATAATATGATGATTATAATGTTTTACTTTCAGATGTTCAATTATGCCATTCGATTTTTCTTGAAAAAATCACTGCTTTCTTTTTGACAAAACCATCAAAATCAAACGAAAATAGCTTTTATACTTTTCTATGATGAAAACATGTTACTGCTATACCATTCATAGATTTGAATACATCAAAAGATCATGAACAATTTTGAAACGCCTTGTTCTTATGTCTTTAGGCTGGTATCCTATCGGAAGTTTCCAACACGCAAACATCTACACTGACATATTCAATGAAATTTCACATGATCACGCAATGCGTTTTACTGAATGATTCTGTTTGATTAGTCTCACAATTGGTCAATTAAACAAGCTGGACAAGGAATGTCTGTTGATTGAAGTACCGAAGCCATAGTCTCAGCTTTGTAGAACCTATTTGTTTATTCTGTGATCTTCCTGCCGTCCCTTGTTGTTGACCCGATGGGGAGGGAATGATTCCTCGCGTGGGTAAACACACAGTATAGTGATGTGATGTAATTCTTAAGAGTCTGTTTTATTTTAAGCACCGGCCACCTACAGGTGCGCAAATGAAACGAGGTCGGACACTGATAAACAAACTCCACTGATATTTTGAAAATAGAGAAAAACGCTTAAATAGATCATGTTAAACGAGCTGACATAGAGATAACAGAAATAGTAGAACGTCGTGTCTTTTCGAAACTTTTCGCTTTCATTTTAAGAATATAAGTCGTAAATAGCATGATCGCAAAGAATCCAGCCAGTTTTAATCCAGGGAAACCACAAAAGAAGCTAATTTTTTCTTTTTTATAATCACCGATGATGTTTTCAAACGATAACTGCTATTAAAATCAGTTGGTTCCAAAGAGATCGTTTGAAATGAATTAAAAACTTATAGTGATGCATAAATAAATTTAATGCTGAACTTTTTAAAGAAAACATGAAGTCGTTTATGACAATGGATTTAAGATATAACAATGAATTCGTAGCAAATAATCTAACTTTGTAACAATGAAGTCTTAGCTTGAAAAACCTTTTGCATCAACAACGTACATCCCTGTAGGTAGGGGGAAACATTTCGATCATTCAAACTCCTTACGCAATTTTTGCCCTGAAGTTTAATTGAGCAAATTTCAGCAAAATTCTGCATTGAAAATATGTAGAGAGGTCAAAGCATTAATGTCCGAATTGTTATAATATACGCTCAATGAAAAGGCATTAACATGAAGATTCCGACGTTACGAATACGGTAACGTAAAATCTTATGCTTTTATTCCAAGGAATATAATTATGTGTCAGTGATACTGACTTTTATCATTTAAAAAATTAATTTGTATAAGTGACACTGACTTAGTAGTGGTTCTGGTACTATGCGCCTTGTATAGTATATCTATATTTCCACTGCTATTACAATGTACCTTGGTCGAGCAATATGGGACAAGTAACCATTCCGAGTGGACGAGATTCGTCTATATCTTTGAACAACAGGAAATGAAGGTAAAGGGAATATAAATATAAATATAAATATAGATATAAATATAAATATAAATGAATGAGCTGATAAACTGGATTTGCGACTCACCAAGCCACAAGGATGAAACAAATGTCATGTACAATGAATAAGTTGAGAACAAGGACATAACAATCAGCATCGAAGACGCATAGCTGAAGAAAGAAGACCATTACATCTGCCCCGGAAAATGAATCACCATGAAACCTTGCAACGGAGAATCAATTTAGGTTGGCAAGCTTATGGTAGGGGCCAGTTCATCCAAAACAATCCTGCTAGTGCTAAAAAATCCTGATAGTCATCTAAGGAGCTGAAACCTGGAACCTAATTAAAAGACCAATCCTTAAAGAGAGAACCCTGAAATATGTGAGGTTATCATAACAATACGTCACTGACAAACGAATGAAAGTAACGCACGTGATATGGTCACATTACTTAGATACTCATCAAGATTACGTGGCTTAGAAACGTTTAAAAAGCGATCAGCTAGCTACAGTGTCAAGTTAGGCATTTAAAGTCGGGAAAAGTTTGGGTTAAAAACATTCCTACTTCGGGTACGTTCAGAAGTGGTGAGACGAAATCAGTCCCTTTTTTGACTGGAGAAAATTTGTCCCTGGAGAAAATTTGTCCCTGGAGAAAATTCATCTCTCGATATCTCTCCATTCTTACATCTGGATGAAGCAAGAACTCCCAACCACAACAACTAATATCCAAGTTGTAATTTTTGGACATCCTACAACTAGACTGAAACGGAACTCATCAGCCTCGCAAAATGAAAATTAGTACAATAATTGTTAGGTATAGAATATCAAAATAAACACTGAGCCCCCTTTGAACATCTTTATAACGTAATAGAAAACATCTTGATTTAATTATGAATCATGTGCAATAATCATGTTGAGAATAATTACGTAACTGTCGAGATAGAAGATGCAAAACTTAGCAAGGTAAACTACTACATCTACCTAGGATGACAAATCTCTATGAGACCTTCAAAAGAGGAGGAAATCAAGCGAAGAATTACTTTGGAATGGCAAGCCTTAGGCGGAGCAAGCTCACCTTCCAAGAACCAAATGATCCCAATAATCCTGACAAGAAGAGTATTCAACCAATGCATTCTCCCGGTAGTCACTTATGGAGCTGAAACATGGAACCTAACCAAGAGACAGACCTACATGCTGAGAAGCATGCAACGTGCGCATGAGAGAATCATGCTAAACTTTACATGGAGATACCACAAGACAGTACAGTATATAAAGAAGAAAACGGGTGTCCGTGACATCATAGAAACTATTAAAAAAGGGCAGGCCATGTTGCAGGAATGAAAGACAACCGATGGACATCACGTCTTACAACATGGATCCCCAGATATCACACAAGAAACCGAGGCCAACAGAATACAAGATGGAGAGATGAACTGAACAGATTCAGGAAATACTGGCTCCGCGACGCCCATGATAAAGAATTGTGGCGAATCCTGGGGAAGGTTTATTTCCAACGATGAACGTTAAAAGACTGATGATGATAATGATGAATTATAAATACTCCCATTTTCTAACATACTCCTCAACATTTTCATCGTTTTTAATTTGTAAGCACTGGTCTTAAATAAGCTGGAAGATTTTAAATGTGTTTAGGCTTTTGAAAGGGCCCCTATCAGTATACAATGTCAGGTCGAAGAAAGATGACCTGAGTTTTAAAAGTACGACATCTGGAGGTTTTTGGGTACTCCGTACTAAGAAAACCGTTTTGTTGGTTGTGATATGAATCTACACGAGACAACTAGAATAGCGGTTCCTTGCAAACAATGATGTTTTAGGGGAAGGCAAATAAAAATGTCAAGAACAACACTGTTTAGTCTGAACCTGAAATAATATCTCTTCATAAAACTTTGTTGATATATAAGTGTTATAAACACTAACTGACACAAACATGGAAACGGGATAGAAAACTAAACACAGTGAGTAAGCTGCTCTGTGTTAGTTTGTATCGTGAGAATCACAGAAACGGGTGTTAACACTCGCTTAGATTGCATTGGTGTACACAAAAGAGCTGTGTGTTTGTTAATCTTTTTTTTTTCTAGACATTTGTCAAGAACATTTGACACCCTACGTTTCATTGATCTTTGGGTTCTTGTGATTGTGTGAACTAAAATGCACCCGGAGAGCGCTTACCTCCGCCACTGGCATTCTCACCAAAAACTGAACAATCAACTTACATTTCCCAGACTATGCCTAGGCAAAAAGCTTGTATAATTATCCAATGACACCCCTTTGGATCTTGATTCATTTCACAATTGATGGTTTTTTCCCCCAGACTATATAACCTTGTCATTGCAGTATTATTACAACGGAATATCCGAAAGACTTTTTCTATGTAGCAATGTCAGAAATCGATGAAAATTCCCTGCTCAGCCCCCACATTTGATCAATCACTCCCTGACCTATTACACTGAATGTCTTTTTGGGGGATACTGCGCGACCAAACAAACAAACAAACAAACAAATTGACAGATAGGCAGACAAGCATACATCGGTGGAACCTTTTGCCAGGGGTTACGAATTGGAAAAAAGCAAAGTTGGGAATATCTGAACGTGAAGATGCATCCCTCTAACTCTGCATTATTCATAAGTTTCTGTAAATATAACTTGGATATCACAGAAAAGTATGAAACAGAATGTTATATAGATGTATACGTATGTATACAAGTGTATAGTGGTGGATGCAATATTTCGTCAAGTTAGGTGTTATACGCATTGTGTACCGTATTATATATTGTTGAAGTCTGCGTAAATGTGTACACTTATGTGGGAGATTATGTTTACATACAAACACATATATATAATCATAATATGTATATATAATCGTTAATATATGTACAAACATGGATATATATTTTTGGCACAAGTTCACAATATCAAGGGACCGAAGGAAGAATAACTTATAGTGATGTTTTAGCGAGACTAGTTTTATAAAAATTGCTCAATGCATGGCTGCAATATATATATATATATATATATATATATATATATATATATATATATATATATATATATATATATATATATATATATATTGACGTTTAATTCAATAATCTTTTTCGCACGTATCCTACTAAGGTACAACATAGGCAGTGCCACACACAATATATCAAGTTAATACGTTTAATATCAGGGAAGTTGTTTGACAATATTTGAAAAACTTAGCTGTGCAGTTAATATAGATCATTGTAAATTGGGTGAATATTTGAACATTATGTCAAGCGAATAAATTTCTTTCAATTACTTTTGCCAAACTTTTATGGTAGATACTTTAATACATTTGGCAAGTTTCGACAGAAACACCATTCAATTCTTCGTTCCTGAACTTCTCTATCCCGATATGTTCTTGACATTCATTTCCGAAACATTCGTTTTTGATTCACACCACACATCTTCGATGGGATTTAGGTCAGATGATTTCAAAGGCCGTTGCCAAACATGAATCCTTCCTTTTTCCATTCATCACATCGCCAGATTTGATTAATGTTTGGGATCATTGTTTTGCTATAATGTCCGATTCCTTTTCATTCGGAGATTTTGAGCCAGACTTTTCTGATTATATTTAAGAATATTCCGTTAGCCTTCTTAGTCACGGCTCCTTCGATCCACATAAATTAACTGACTCTAAAACTACCCCATCTTTGGAATAGTATTGTTTGGCGAAATACTTTCGTTTTATTCCCGCCTCACGTATTGCTTGCTTGAAAAGTTCCAGCTTCGTCTCATCAGACCACAAGATTTTATCTCAAGACACCATTAAGCAAAATTTATTCTCGGTTCAAGTGCATTGGTCGTAATAAAAATGTCTTCATTGGTCTACGACTTCTTAGTCCCACACGGTGCCATATATCCTTTGCTATATTCTGACTAACATCCAGGCTGTGTGATTTCAAATTATTAGTCACATTTTCCAGGGTCATCTTTGGGTCTTCACTGACGTCCCTGATTATCTCGCACAGGATACTTGGGGTAAAAGAGGAAAACCAAGTGGTGGGATATCTTCGCGTCACCAAATGGTTGAATTCCTTTTTTTTCAGACTGGATCGTTGATTTAGCAACACTCACCCCAATGTCTTTGGTAAGATATAAAACTACGTTCAGTGGCTAGGCTCGAGTTCGGCATTCCCAGAGTTGGGGTCATTTGAAATCACTCATTGTCACATTTTCCCCCGCATTCGAAGCAGTAGTATCTGTCGGAGTCCAATGTAATATGCAAACAAAACATTTGGGAGCAACAAGAGGCTCAAAAAGTGTTTAGCATGTATGTGGACACGTTTTAGCTCATGATCACTGCCTTGTAGGTGCCCTTGGATGGGCTAAGTCCATGAGAGACAGCCAAAAGCAAAATTTGAATAGTGTTTCTTCGTTTTGCGAAAGCCTGCTAGAAAAGGTTTTTTTGGCAGAGCACTGGAGTTATTCTACTATACCGATAGACCTGGAATTCTTTCCCCACCATCAAACTATGCGTCATATAGCCATTATTGAGAAGAAAGGACTGCACAGTCCTTTCTACTCTAAGCATTCTTAACTCCATGCTGTTATTACTCTCCTCGTCCATAAGTAGATGGAAACGTCATTCTATATCACCTCCAGAGATTCATCCAGATTTACAAGCATACTAAATGTTTATCACGACATATCAAGGACGGGAAAAATCACTGATCCATAAAAAGCGAGGGGATATCAGTAAGCGGTATTAGCATAAGGGAAACCGGATTCCCAATACTGGCAAAGAACTGGCGAAGGTACTGTTAGCACACCTGCTGAGCAGCATTGCCGATTAGGTACTCCATATTGCTCTAGGAGAAAAAGATCTACTGCCGACATGGTTTTCGGTGAGCACCTACAATAAGTTAAATGCAGGTAGGTGTACAGGGACCATTTCACCTTTCTAAAGTCTCCATTGCAATCAACCGTTTTTTAGAGGCTGTTGAGAATGGAGGTTGGCTGTATTTCAAAATTCACATCTTTTCTGTTAGCTCTTCATATCAAAATGAGAGTTGCTGCCATTGCAAGCAGGGAGCAGTTTGTCAACTTTGAAGTCGGGATCAGTCAAGGCTGTGAACTGAGCCCCATATTATTTTGTATCTGCATTCACCAAATAAGTTTGTCACAATATTAATATAGCTTGTGCTGTTATCTCGAACAACTAAAGACCGGATTGTAGTTTGTTTAAACTCTTAGGGCTGGAGGCCAAAACTCAGTAGTAGAACTGCATTACACCAACGTCGCGGCATTTGGAAGACACGCAGTTTCCGAACGACAGCAGATCCCTAATACTTTGAAATGAAGCCAATTTCCACGTCAAAGCTGAGGTACTCTAACAACTCTTTGGCGAAATCAAGCCAATGGTGAACCCCACTATGAACCATGAAATATTAAAACTTGAGACAAGTACCCCAGGCCACTTACTTGGGGCCAGACATAACCATTAAGTATTCACTCGATGAGTAGGCAATACGACGTATTGTTCTTGCTGATTATACCTTGGGTAAACTCTCAAGACGCATATTCCTCAATCATGACCAAATGATCATCATATCAGGCCGTTTGTCTGTAATTTTTTCTCTATGGCATGGAAGTCCCACAAAGATTACACCAAGAAGCTCGAAACTTCCATACCCGCTACTTGAAGCAGATGGTTGGTCTTCGCTCATGGAACAAAGGACTTTCGACAACAAATCTACCTTCCTTAGTGGAAGTAACCCTGATAGCTTGGAGACGTCATTCACCATAAAAAAATGTTAAAAAATGTTAATTATATCAACCATACGAATAGTTTTTGTTGGTATGTTTTTCAAATATGGTTACATAACACCTTGACTGATAAACATTTAAAACATTCTTTGGTGAACTGAGTAGAGCTCGTATGGAGAAAGTTTTTTTTATAAAACGTACGATTTTTCATACCATGCGAATACATACTGCTACCACTATATATATATATATATATATATATATATATATATATATATATATACATATATATATACATATATATATACATATATATATATATATATATATATATATATATATATATATATATATCCCTCTCTGTATACATATATTTTGTACTGTGCTTACTGTTGGCGTTAGACATTTACAAACCCGTGCTTTCGTAGATACATAATTTATTTGGATCTGTATGCATATATGCCTTTGCTGTACAAATATTCAGTGTTTGAAAAATGACATCATACTTTCCCATGGAAAATCAACAGGTTTGATCAGAAAACAAAACAAAAAATGGTTTCTCTTTCAAAAAGTTATGTTTCCCAAATGCAAATCCAGCGATTACGATCAATAAAATATTTCCATTCTCTTCGAAAATGTTACTCATCGCTGAAAAAAAGAAGAAGTGGAAAGAATCACAAGCATCACTTTGAAATATGTATCAGTTTGTGCTGATCTGAGAACAGGAGTTCATCAGAATATGGGAACAGGAAGATAATTGCTGTTTGTATGGATTATCAGTGTTCTCAACATACCTTCATCGGGGGTGTTGCAGGGTTAAATACTCATTGTAATTGTTGATAAAACCCACTTCTGACTTGCCAGGCCCGTCGATGCTTTGTTATATTTACAGCACATAGTATTCCCCAATGGTTACCCATCTAGGCACCGATTAGGCTCAAGATTGTTTAACATCGATGACTTTATGAGACTGGGTGTATTCAACGTTATTTAACGGTAAACCCTCAGTTAGGGGGGAAGTTCTTCAATCCCAGCTCTTGTGATGACTATTTGGCTCACTGGCATTGAGTAACGTTTTAAAAGCTTTTGGTACGATTCTGGTTGGTTGAGCATCAGCTTAACGAGTTGGGGCCAAACACTGTACCACTGGACCATGGTGATCGGTTATAATTGCTACTTACAAGATGATAAATTGGAACAAATAAATACAATAGGGTCATTAAAATTAACGACAGCTTTGTCACGTAATTGGTAAATTGATAGTCTTAGTGACTTAAGGGTTGATAGCACAGAAAATGAAATCAACGGAACGAGTTCTAACTCTAGCCGAGTTAACTTTCATTTTGCACTAATGCTCTTGGGAAAAGCGTGAATCTACTTTCTCTCTAAGACTCCACTAGCTATGTGTGAATAATATAGTAGACGGGGCTCTTCTGTTTCGGTTGGTAATCACTTTAGGAGACAGACAACTCCGATTCCAAATCAGAAAGATCCACCTTCTCAACCAGTGTCATGAATGACAGATAACATACACAGTTGTAGACATGTCCCAAAAATGTGCAGTTAAAAGGGGTTTAGTGAAGCTTCAACAGGTTTAGTAAGCCAGGATTTAATTATAATAAATTACCCAAGTAAATAAACGGAAACGAAAATGGAGGGTCGGAAAAACGTGACAATCGTCTCCATCCTCCCTCGATACCCCAAGTGATTAAAAAAGAAGGGAATGGGATAGCGTATTTCTATGTATATCTAATAAGGAAGCAATAACAATTTTTATGGGTTATCAGCTTAACAATAATTGGCAGTTGGCGAAGTTCGTCTTTTAATGTAGCTAGTTGCATAATATCTGGACGAGATCCAAGGTTCAAATTTTATTGCTCGGTATACGACATATTATACACTTAAGAAATTCCTCTGCTCAGCCTTTGTCTTTTATCTATCGTTCGTATTTTAGCAGTAAGGGTAGTCATCTAAACCGAAATAGCTCCACCATGTACAACTCTTGCTTACCCTTGCATTACCTTACTTTGCATAACATCGCAGTTCACACAGAACAATATAATAACGCTTTGGCGTATACACTTGCCTTATGCACCAAGTTATGTCATCAGCTGAATACATAACAATTTAGAATTCAAGAAGCGAATTTGAAAAAAAAAACAAACAAAACAAAGCAAAATATTAACGGTAAAGGTTCTTGATATTGATTTGTTCGATCGACATGCCATCAATTTATACAACAGAGTCTCCTTATGGCAATTAGATTCTTTACACTTGCATTACCTTTATGTTTGCATTAGACTTCATAGTAGACAATTACTGGATCTTATCCACTCTGAGAGTTACATAAGTATGTTTTTCTCTTTGAAGTATAAGAGGTTAAAGCAGTCATTTGTTATTGCACTTATAGCCACAAAGGATTCAATGCATTTCAATTAATGAACCGTACCGAATGTGACCTCCGATTGACACTATCCAGTCAATTTCTTCTCACATTAACACAGAGGATATTCACTTGAAAATTTGAAACATAATTTCAACTTTACTGACATGACGTCTAATTCTACTGATATTAGTGTTTTGATTACCATGATTGATTGCCGATTCTATCATCAACAACCCTCAGGACTTATTAATGCTTAAAACGTTTTATCTTTTCTTTTCTGGAAGATTCGTAATATCTCTTTATGGAGGTGAAATTATTTTCATAGTTGTTTTTTTTTTTTCGTCGGCTACCCATTTTTTGTAAACTTGGAGAAACGCTTGTCTAATTCCTTACGATAGGTTCGTCATGAATAAAATGGTGCCGTAAAGAGTCCTTCGGGTAACAGTTAACCTTCACAAATAACTTTCCTTCTTCAGCCATCTCATTTTCAATTTTCTCAACCCCAAAATTAGCAACATATGTGGCAACACTTTCGGCAAACTCTCACCAGAGACAGAACCACATGAAGTGTCGATTGAACTTCGCTTTGCTCACATCAACAGTAAAACGAATCATCATCATCATTATCATCATCATCATCACCACCACCACCACCACCACCATCATCATCATCATCATCATCATCATCATCATCATCATCAGTCTTTCAACGTCCATCTTTGGACATAGACCTTCCCCAGGATTCGCCACACTTCTCTATCGTGGGTGTGGCAGAGCCAGTACTTTTCTGAAGAATACCACATACCTGATATCATCCCTGGGTAAACAAACGAACGATGAAATATATTGCTAATAGAATGGCTTTATGTCGCCAACCAAAGAGTAAGTAATGGAAACAGACATTCTCCAGAGAAACCGAAAGATAAAGTCCAAGAATTTTAGTGATGGACTTGGGGCAGTAAACTAATTATATAACCTTGTATCATCATCATCATCATCATCATCATCATCATCATACTTTCAACGTCTGTCGTTGGACATTGACCTTCCCCTGGATTGGCCAGTCTTATTTATTGTGGGCGTCGTAGAGCAAGAACTTCCTGAATTTGTCAAGCCCGTCTCTCCATCGAATACTCTACCAGCCTCGGTTGCGCATGTGATCTCTGGGGATCCATGTCTTGAGTCGCGATGTCCATCGGTTGTCTGCCATTCTTGCAACATGGTCAGCCCACTGCCATTTGAGTTTTTTTTTTCTTTTTTTCTTTTTACTTCAAAAATATTTCATTACGTATTCTTGGGCTGTGTCGTTCCAAAGGTTCATGTTTGGATAGGACCGGACTTCATGGCGTGTGGAGCAGACTGACATAATTGTGATTTAAAATAATTTCGGTTACTTTTCTCCAATGTTGCCGATTGAGATCTTTTATTTCTGAGTTTGGATATTTCTTGAAGAGAGGGGGCCAGAAGAGATGATTAAGGGAAACAATGAAAACGATCTATGATCAGTTTTATTCACTTTTGTTAGGTTCCCTCGAGAGTTGCTGATTCAAAAAACCTCAAACTTGACACTGATTGGCCTTGTGTATTTGCCGATGTGTACTGCACATATCAACTATCTGTGGTGGTCGGTTATTGAGTTATCGAGGTGCATGCATACAAACACAGAAGGAATACTTTAATTGTAGTGAGGCAATATATTCATTGAGTTTCGAATACAAAAGATGAAGAAAATTTGAATAATTCCGAATAACATTTATACGTCATCTATCCTTTTTATTCTTATAAATTTCATTCTCTTTATTCATATGAACTAAAATGTCATACGTTGATGTGTAGGGGTTTAATGTTTCGTGCTGGTTATCATGGTCAATGTTCGAGTGCAAGTAAATAAATATGATATTGAATGATGTTCTTAAAGCCGATTTGCCCTTTCAAATTAGACAATTAGGCAACACTGCATCCTTACTCGATTTCCTTCAGAGTTTCCCCTGGCTCACTTTAATTTCTAAAATATCTATCTATCGTCAACGGATAAATAAAGAATATAAAGGGTTAACATTATCCTAATTCATTTTAATTCATACAAGGCATTGTTAACCATTAAAATCATGGATTTCTGACTTGTACTTGCTTTTTATCTGAACTTATTCAAACCTTCAGTCTACGGCAGTGAGGGAAATGCGGAGAAACATCAAGATTGATAATTTTCTAGAACTTATCAGTCAAAACAGATTAACGTGGAAATTTTGAAGTTTCCACTCTCAAGACTTCTGCGATATATCTTGGTAACGTTCTTTCACTTCCTGTCCCTATTTCCCACCGTCTTTCTTGATATATATATATATATATATATATATATATATATATATATATATATATATATATATATATATGCGTGTTTGTGTGTGTGTGCCCATAGAAATGTCATACGGATATGCACAATAAATATATTACTAATAACGTTTTTTTCTACTCTCTGTTATCTTGAGATAGATATGTCTCTCAGTTTCAACTCAGTTTGACGGACAACACCACTTGTTGTCAAATACTCTCCGCTCAACCACCCACAGAAAGCCTGGAGGAAAAAAAAGGGGGGTTTCCTCTTGTGTTTTGTGCCTCAAGATAAACGATATTGCGGTGATTAGATAAAGAGAGTGTAATGCGAAACGGCATCAAATAACCGTCTCTACAAATCTAGCAAACCCTGCTTCGTTCATCTCTGCCTTTTAAATCTGTTATCTTTTCGTTCCCTTTTCTCCCCTCCATTTTAAAAAAAAATTCTATTTTAAGTGACAAAAGGGAATGGTATTTACAGCTGTCCAAGCCTTTACTCGTCCGGCTAATTATTTCTGTTTTTTACATCCACCATTTTTTTCTCTTCATGTTGATAAGTCGCAAATACTTTTCGTCTTATGATTAATATACGTACGTACATCAATACGTCCGTTTTCTCTTTCGTCTATTTCACTGGCAGTTTTTCTCCGTGGCAGTTATGAAAACACGAACTGTTTAAGTAAATCATGAGACCATGACCAGAATTTATCAAACAAATAACACGAGTGGAATTTATTGAACAAGTCAAGGTGTCCATTCACTCTTAGGATCTCATAAACAGAAGCAAAGCAAATCTGGCTGTAAATGAAGGAATTGGAAAGTATAATCACCGTTGTATTTTAGCATTGACTGCATTTAAACTTTATATATGTAAATAAAATTTTTTTTTTCTCGACTCTAAATGCAACTAATATCCGCCTGTCTGTTTGAGTACTTGCTGATACACCCTCCTCCATATTTTGGGCATTTTTCGGCCTTTTTATTTGAAAAAATCCAGTTCATTTCCTTCTCTACTTGAAATATCTCACAATAAATTGAACTGAAACTAATTATTGGTGTATATTTCATTCTTTTAAGTCAGTTAAAATGAGACAATTTAGTTTTTTTAGTTTAGGCTCTTACTTTCTTTCATTACATGGATCTCTCTCTTCGACTGTGTTCCTATTTCGCTTTCTCTTTCTCTCTCTCTCTATATATATATGTGTGTGTGAGTTTTATGTATTAAATGTGTTATCATACGTATGTATGTAAGCCAAATCACTTTGGAATGTATTCTATGGGTGCTCGCTCGGAAGGTTTTTCCCTGACCCTTAGGCTTGATTTCAAGTCTTTACCTTTTTATAACTCCATGACGCTATAACGAATCGTATTATCCCGAGGATGGGGCCTATATCAATATAATAAGTATATCTCGATTTGTACAATCCACACACACACACACACACATATATATATATATATATATATATATATATATATATATATATATATATATATATGATACCCCTCGCGAGAAATATGACGAAGTAAAAATGGCGAATCAAAGTATTTCGTAGCCATAGATTCGTACGATAGACAGAAAGAGAGGATCCAATTCTACAGCATAGACATATCCTGTATAGACCCCCCTGCCAACAATAACAAATAAATACGAATTTTGAAATAATGATTTCTCAATGAAGACAAGGGAACTAATCACAATGCTTATAAGCCATAGTTACGTACGATTGACGGAAAGAGAGGTTCTCGTTGATCAATATGTATACATCCTAAATGGAACCCTTACCAGGAATAAAACTTGGTGTTTGAGAAAAAAAGGGAACTTTTGTAGATATCGTGATGTGTACATATAGCTATGGCCACAGAGAGGTGACCGCATGGAATTCCTGGATCCGCTGCACAATGTGAATATTATCACACAAGTCAATTGTCAAGGTTTCGACAAAATTTTACTGAACTGTATGAAGAAAAGTAACGCCAAAATCTAAGAAGAATGAATCATTAAGATATATCTAGATACCTGTTGTCTGATTTACTAACCTGCAATACAATAATATGATTATGAGGTCAGGTAAGAAAAAGTCCATAGACAATCACTGGACATCATGACTCACAACATAGGTCCTCAGAGACCGTATGCAAAACTGTGGCTGGCAAAATATAGGTTGGCGTAACGAAATAAACATGTTTAGAAAGTATTATCTCTGCGGCGCCCATGATGGAGAGGACCAGAGGTTCCTGGGTGAGGTCTATGTCCAATGACTCACGCTAAAAGGCTGCAACTGCTGCTGCTGATCTATTTTGGTCACCAGATATCAGGAAAAACGTTCTCGTCACTAGCATAGCACAATGGAGGCGTAGTAATGGGCGACATACTCTTTTCTGATAACCTTAACCACCGAATCAGACGAAAGCTGTTACCCAAATAGTCAACATTGACATAATCCAGTCGTTTTGAAGGTATTGTCTTATCGCTTGACATCCGATAACAGTTACAACATCATATATCGTAAATACATATTTACAAAGCTCAGCTTAGTCTGGCACAATATCAAAAGGTTTACACCCCCAGTGAGAATCAAATTCAACAACATGTAAGACAATCTATATAAACATTACTCTTTGGTGAGCACTCGTACCTGATAAAGAAGCAATCTAAAGAAAGAGTAGCTTAAATTCTCTGTCACTGAGTCTCTCTCATGCATGCTCTCATCTCTTCCTCCCACGTCTCCCCCTCTCTCTCTCCCTCCCTCTCTCTTTCTCTCTCTCTCTCTCTCACTATATATATATATATATATATATAAAAGAATCTCATTTTACATGTTTCCACGTATATAACAACGTAACCACGACAATGAATACTGGATGTATTAAAAGATTGGAAACCATTAAATCAATAAGTAGTTAATAGGTTAATATAGATTAAATAGCTTCTCACGCATCCTGTTCGGTGGTGATCATTAAAACAGTCTGCATTTTCAAGAAAAAAAAACAAAAGAAAAAAAACGAGCAACCAAATTTACCATATTTTTACATTTCACATTAGACCCCCACTGAAACCTAATGAGAAGAAGGGCTAAAAAAACAGAAAACAAAAAAATGTTTTTTCCGAGACATAACGAGGAGTAAATGTTCACAGCTTCAACCTTCTAGAACCGTTGATACGGTCTGTAAGTGCGATACATACATAGCCAGCCAGTCAGCCAAACCAACAAAGAAACCAAAAAAACAAAAAAAAAAACAAACTATTTTGACAGTTTTACTTAATGTTCTCTAAAAATGGAAACAGGATATGGAATAAGGATGAGGCCGAATGAAAAAAGAAAGAAGAAAATGGGTCAATGAATTGAATCGAAATTTCGTAAACATCATAGTTACAAAACATTCAACAAACATATGATTAGGGGAAATGGTTGGGAAAAAGCTGTAATAAGTAAAACAGAACGGAGGAAAATGAAAAAAAAAAAAAAAGCGATGCAAACCTAAGAGAGAATGAAAACGAAACAAAAGCAAGAACTATATTTGGTTTCGATAAGCTTCAACCACTTTTTCCCAACATCACGTGTTTAAATTTATGCGTGGGTAGGGAGACACCTAAGGCAGTTCGATGCACGTGCCTTTATACACACACACACACACACACGCACATATATATATATATATATATATATATATATATATATATATATGTTTTTGTTTATGTATGCGATTGTACATATGCACCCTTACATGCACACACACACATATATATGAAATATATATATATATATTTGTTTTTTTGTTTATGTATATGATTGTATATATGCACCCCACATGCACACACACATATACGCACACTTATATATATATATATATATATATATATATATATATATATATATATATATATATATGTATATATGTATATATATATATATATATATATATATATATATATATATATATATATATATATGTATATATGTATATATATATATATATATATATATATATATATATATATATATATCTCGAAATAATGGATCCACTACACAGGGAAAAAACATAAAGGTGTTTGTTTAGCTCGTCAAGTATCATACAGTATTCAAAGCTCTACTTTAGCTTAACTTGATGTTCATTATATCGAACACATGTATCGAGATGACCATGGAATTAACCCATCAAGCATCTAATGTTGAATTACTGATATATATATATATATATATATATATATATATATATATATATATATATATATATATATATACACATATGTTTATAAATATATGTATATATCCTAAATGATATCTTCTTCCGCAATGCAATCAGGCGGTTGGATGTGGCGTGAGCCAAAAGAGATTTGAGTGTATCGAGCTTAGTTACCGGTATCCGATCGATTCCTGGCGTACAGTAAGAAATATGTTCTTTCATATATTTCTACGCGTGCATCACAACAAATGAAAAGAAAAGAATATTTACTCTACAAGTTTATTCATTACCTCCGATATGCGCAGTTTACTGAATCTCATAGATTCATTGCCTGAGTTTTATTGAATTTGAAAACGATTATTATTGGAATACTGAAAGCAGGAAACTGTATAAGATTATCTTTTGTTTTCGTTATTTTTTTTTTCTTCAGGAGAATTTTCGGGTATTTTCAATCAATGGAATCTCCGTTACATTTTGGAATATGTCATATTTTGAAGAAGATTTGTTTTAGCCTAGGGGATGGTTTCTATTCACGTGGTAACAATAATGCTCACTGGACCATCACTTCACGCAAAATATATTGAAGTACAGCCTTGGAGTATTCAGGTTACTTCCGATGTGAAATAAATTATTTGGAAGATTTTTTTCCACTTTTGATTATGATCAGATAAATATCTGTGTTTCTGAAAAATTATTTCGGACGATCGTACGATAGACGGAAAATAATTTTCCAGTTAAACATAATAGTTACATCGTAAATAGCACCCCACGAATCGATTTTTTTCCTTAACAACTGACATTTGTCCAAACAAGCATTATCGATTGTAAGCAGTACAAAGTCTTTGGGAACGACATACTTATTACGTTTTTATTTTGCTTTTACCGGTAAGAAAAATCATAACCTAAAAACTTACAAACTATGACGTAGATAAATGGAAGTAAAAAAAAATTAATAAAAAAGTTCACAGCAGTGCTTCTCAAACATTTTCTACCGCTACCGATGATCCAAATGTTTTCGGAGCTCCTCACTCATTGTTATAAAAGCAATAGGCATTATTACAATTAGTCTTTATTTGTAATCTTAACGTAACAGAACATGTTAACAAATCAGCCCGCACTTCAAAGAATTGCAAACTATTATTTACGGTGTTTACTGTTTATCACCGAAAAGCACTATTCAACAGTAATTCATTAAGATGTAACAGAAAAGGAAATGGTGTTCATAAAATTACAGAATAGCATTGAATCATTCCAAATAATCACCAACAGGAGTAGATACTCAAATGGAGATAAAAAAAATCCAGCTTATTATTCGTAGTATTTCTGTAAGTCTCAAAAGGGATTTCACCCTAGACGTGCTGGTTTCATCTGATGAAAATAAATTGGCTGCCAGTTAACCCTGTACACAATATTTATGGTTGCTGTTGGTGCTACTATTGATATCAGATTATTTTCCTTACTTTGCCTCCTTTATACCACTATCAGGAGTGAAGCAACCATTCTTACAGACAATCAAAATTATACTCTTATGATTATAAATTACGTTATATTTTACTGAAATGATATTTGAAATGATCCCCCGTTATCACCGGGAAATGCATCATTTGAACTTAACCACATAAATAAAATAAACAATCAAAGAAGTGGTGCTGCTGCAGGAATCAAGCCTGCGACCGATAAGGGTAGCCACTCCAAGGTACTGTTGCTCTTACCATTGAGCTAAAAAGCCTTGAGTAATGCAAAGTCCCAAATAACTGTTTCAACTACAAATTTTCAATGCAGATAATTTTATCAAGAAATTGATATATGATCGGACAGAATGATTATAAATTGCGATATATCATCGTGAAGCTCTATTTGGAAAAGGACTTGCATTTCGACGGGGGGGGGGGCAGTCATCTTTTTCTGAGAAAAATGTTTGCAGTGGTTTCACAGAGAAAAATATGTTGTTTACGTTTCGATGCTGAAGAGGAGAATAAGACACTCTCCTCTGTGTTTGGTTGTTTGATAGGAGTGGGAGTGGAGGTGTTTGTATTTATGTAATTGAGGCTGACATATGGTTTGAAATGAGATGGGTCTATGAGAGACAGGATCAGAGGATATATATATATATCTTGTCTATGTGGGTTCCTGGCTTGTCATAGATAAGAGAGGCTGTGAAAATGGTCAATTCTTGGGAAAAGGTGGATTTTTTTTATTTCTTCACACACATATGTATATATAATGTGTAGTGAGGCAGTATTGTTATCTTGAACATGTCTTGTTGAATTTCAGTCAGCTTAACTTGGCCATTCTATCGTGTTTACGAATGAGTAGTTAAACTGAATTGTCACACGAGTGTACGAACTGTCCAAAAGTCGAATAAGTTCGCCCCAAGTGCTTTCCAATATTGTTGGCCACTTTTTTCGCTGTATTTAGGTTTTATTATTACTTTATTTTCTATTACTTTTTCATCCTGTCTATAGATACAGTGCCTTTGGTCACGGTAAAATAAGCTAATGGTATTTTTCCATTGAACAGGAGTGTTCTCAGTGTTGCTTTTGTAAATTGTCTTCAAGGTTAATTTAATTTGTTTGTCAACGACATGGGTGGGAAGAGTTAATGCTGGAAGATTTTCATCATAGTGAGATAACAAAGTTAAGACCGTTGGAATTAACTGCAGCATCTAGGAAACAGATTTTGTTATTAATGCTGAAAAGATATATATATATATAGTAAAGGGTGGAGTTAATTCCAGACGTCTCTGTCAGTCTTTCTATTTCATTGAAATTCCTTGCCGATACGAAGATGTCATCTATGTATCGTACATCTATGGTAGTTTTAGTTATATTGTTGAATCATTTCATGTTGAAGATGAACCAAAGAATAATTTGGAAACATGAAGGACCAATGGAAGATCTCATAGCCACGCCTCTGCTTTCTGGGTAAATATTGTCATTACAGTCACAAGAGAGGATTGTGTAGTACATACTAAGAGAAGTTTTCGAAACATAGTTGGTTTTACTTTTCAGATGGAGAGAGAGGAATAATATATATTTCGCATGATTATGTCTGATATCTATAACAGGTGACGTTAGTGAATCGGCTTACAACGTCTACCAGAGTTATAATTTTGATGTTTGAGTGTATGTATGCGTGCAGATATGCATGTGCAATGGGAGTTTTTTTCATTTTTTCAATGAAAATTGGAACTTCATCTGGATAAGCTATAATTTTGTTATTGGAGGGTAAGAACCAAACAATAGAATCATATATATATATATATATATATGCTTATAGTCAGATACTGATATCCATTAGTCATCATACGATCATCATAGGAACAATGATATACGTAGAAATATGTAAGTACAAAATACAGAACACGAAGATCAAGACTGGTTAGCAATTTGAGAAGATAAACAATTTGCCAATAGGCATTTAGACCATAGCCGTTATTTTGCTTTCTACCGTAAATATTCTGTCAGACCAGGAAAATTTATTCCCTAATTTTTTTTCTTAGTCCATGCATACATGTGCATGCATACACACACATGTATACATATATATGTGTTTGTTTATTATGTTAATATTAGGTGATATGACAGAATGTCGGTGAAAGCCCAATTGGGAAGTGAACAAAAAAAATTTTTAAATAAAACATGTTTCACATCTCGAAAGTTTTTATCATCCCGTGGGCATGTTCTGATGCATTTCAATGGTTGCCAGCCAGAGTATGCTGTTTACATATCGATTCCTCACATGTCAAACATGTAAACAACATGCAATTTTGTATGTGAACAGCATAAAGCATTCTCTACTTTGGAATTTTGAGGAAAAGAATTTTCAGGACGAGAGTTCATTGTTAACGAGAAAATCTCGTGTAGATCCATGACAACAAACCAGAATTTAATTCAGATTTTATCGGAATCAGACAATATTTCACGAAAACCCGTGCTGACTTGTTTGAATCAAGAAATTCATATGAATAGAATTATTTACAAGATGTTACAACTAGAAATGAATGCATTACATAGTGTTTCCTTAATTGCCTGATGTGTTGAAAAAAAAATGGACCGATTCATACGGCTGGGACATATCACCCATTCCCAAATCAGATTTTTGAGAATTACAGTGAGTTAATAAAACATTAGTTCGAACACGTAATGACGAAGGGGCTTAATTTGGAGCCAGAGAGATCGCGTCTTTCCATACCAAAAAGGATAGTTGCATTTCTTTGCACGTTAACCTGCTGCAGCTACTCCGAGGGAAGGAACAAGAGACGCAGGACCCTTGTCGGGATCCAAAATCGAACCTTTATTGTTCTTCTTCAGCGGACTGAAGATATATCAACAGTCTTCATTTCAAAAAATCCTCTCACAGAAAGGGGGTAGAGAGAGAGAGAGAAAAAGGGGGGGAGTGAAAATTCGATGTCTTTTTACTGCCAGTAACCAGAGGCCGGGACCAGCAGCCCGTAGACCGTACATCTACTCTGGTATCCTAATATCTGCCTACTGTAGTAATCTCTGGTGACCAATTTTAACCTCTTGTCTCCCTTTTCAAAGGCAATGGTCACTTTTCTTTTGCTATCTATTTTACTGAATTAATTTACCCTCTTATTTCACCTGATACAAGAACTATATGATCGTTTACCTCTTCCTCTTCTATTTTCCTCCAGCTTTCTTTCGTTTCTCTCGTAACAAAGCTTACTGCTTATTTTTCTTACTTCTGCCCTTAGAATCCTTATACATCGTCCTTTTTTTATCAAACTTTCTTCCTTTTGCTTCTATTCATGCCTTTTTAATTAAATGGCTGTGACTGGCTATCTGGGAGTCTGACAGACCAAACTTTACCCTATCAATAGATCTACTCAAGATATTTCTATCCTCTTTTTGACCCCTAAGAAGGATTACATCCTTTATTTGACTAGATATTCGAGAATACTTTACTTACACCCATGCAAGAAATATCTTCAACAAAAAAATGCTATTTACATACAAGATAGAATATTTGTGAATAAAATCAAATATTCGATTAAAGAGTCCCATCAGCCCTTTTATGTCACAATAAGTGGACTTCGGAAATGACGTAGGAAAAAGTTCTAAAACTCGACATTGTAATCCATGTAATACTGATGGGCATTCGAAACCCTATTGTACTGAATATGTTTCTTACGAATCTTGAGTGAAACGATGCCAGGAACTTATTCAGTAGAGCAAGCTCCATCTTTAAGAACAAGAAAATGCCATTAGTATTAAAACGAAGGGTCTATAACCAATGCATTCTCTCGACAGTCATCGATTGAACTGAAACATGGAACCTATCCAGAAGATGGACCGTCAAACCGAGAACCATGCAACGTGCAACGTTAGAATCATTCCCACCATCACCGGCAGAGATCACACAGCAGCACAGTATATTAGATCAGGAACCAGGGGTATCATAGTAAACATAAAAAAAACTCAAATAGCAAGAATGTCAGACAACCGATGGTCATCACGACAATTCCTGGTGATTATAAGCGAAGCTAGGTCTGGAAAAATATAAAATGACGTGACAAATTAAGTCAAAAAGTATTGGCTTTGTGACGCCGATGATAGGGATAAAAAGCTTTACTTATAGTTCCGTGAGATCAGACCTCTATTTCACCCATTGTGAGTGTGTATAAAGGAGTGAAACAAAGTGATACCAGTTCATCCAAACTCTTCACAGCCGGCCCCAAGATGATCTTCCGTAACCTTGACTGGGAAAATAAAGCAATAAAAACAGGCAAATATCTGAGCAACCTCAGATTTGCAGACGACATCGTACTTTTTGCATAGAACCTATAAAACATTCAACTAATGCTAGATGAAATAAACGAATAAAGCAAAAGAGTTGGCCTACAGATGAACTTCAGTGAAACAAAAATCATGTGCAACAATCATATCAAGACTAAGGACATAACTGTCAAAATTGTAGATGCAAAACTGTGGGAAATAAACCACTACTTCTTCTTAGGAGAGTTAATCTCAATGAAATCCACAAAAAAAAGAATGAATCAAGCGGAGAATCACCCTAGGATGGCAAGCTTTCGGCAAAGCAAGCTCAACTTTCAAAAACAAGATGATCTCAATAATCCTAAAAATAAGTGTATACAACCAATGCATCCCTCTCATAGTCACTTATGGAGCTGGAACATGGAACTTAACCAAGAGACAAACCAGCAAATTGAGAAGCATATAACGTGTGCATGAGAGAATCATGCTCAACCTCAAATGGAGAGATCACAAGACAACAGAATATATTAGAAAGAAAACAGGGGTTAGACACATCATAGAATCCATTAGAAAACTCAAATGGCTATGGGCTGGTCATGCTGCAAGAATGACAGACAACTGATGGACATCATGATTCCCAACATGGATCCCCAGAGACTACATGCGAAACCGAGGCCGACATAATACAAGATGGAGAGATGAACTAGAAAAATTCAGAAAACACTGGCTCTGTAACGCCCGTGATAGAAAAATGTGGCTGATCCTGGGGAAGGTCTATGTTCAACAACGGACGTTAAAAGACTGATGATGAAGTGTGGCTAAGCAAAACACTTTTTAATTCACATGTTTGCTGGACACTATCTCTCTAGGATTCTGCATGGTAAGCTAAAATGCTATGATTCATGCTCTTTGCATGCTGAGTCTGAAGTTAAAACCTTTCTGGTATTTCAACAAATGGAGTGAAAGGAGATCGTGTTTGATATAATATAACCCCATGGTCCTTCTTATCCTTTACGTGTCACGGAAAACCTTGGGAATTTTGTATAGTAGTGATTTTGTCTTTATTCATCGTTTGATTTGAGTCGACCTTGTCCAATTATTGTCGCCCATGCACCTGACTGAACGCATACACGGCAGATTTCTTCTAGTATAATTCCCTTCGGGAACAGAATCCAACTCCTCTACCCAAAACAAACGATTCTTGTCGAGGTTTTGAAGAATTATACGAAAACCAATTTTGATCTCATTATACCTCATCATTCATCATGGCCAATTTCTTACGTTAATTTAGTTTTGGAACCTAAACATAGTTATTGTGATCAACTTGTTGACAATTTTTGCGTAACTATTGTTGAACGCTGCCTGGAGAGAATGTTGAATCTCTGGTACTACCCGGGGAGATACTGTCTGATTATGACGGAAAAAAATTAATCAATTCGAAAATTCCATTGAGAACAAAAATAATTGCTCTTCTGTCAAGTTACCTCAACACGGAGACAAAATCGATTTGCTCCCTTCAAATTATGCGTAGTTCATATAGCGTTAGAAAAGATTGTAAAAAAAATCTCAAATTTCGTGATTCGTAAAAAGATTATACCGAAGTAATTTACTTACAAGAAGAAGTGATAATTGAACGTATAATTGTCTCTCCCGATAAGTTTAAAGATCACGTTTGGACACCTAATCGACCCGTATTCAAACGAGAAGACCAATCAACTGCTAAAATAAGATAAGTTTACTACTGTTCTCAGTAAATACTCGCAAAAAATGCTGTTTACTTATTTTTTTGGTGCTTTATCGTTTGGTGAAAAATTCGGAAAATCTCCATCCATTACCTAGTTATTAATCACAGAAGACGGGCCAGGGCCAGGGTCAGGGCCAGGGCCAGGGTCAGGGCCAAGGCCAGGGCCAGTTTACTTCAGGACTATTTGGGATGCAATTGCTCGGTTCCATTGCATCATAGAGATAACGTACTGTTAATCATTTTTGTTCATTTTTTGATATTCTATCGTTTAGGAAGAACATGTTCGAAAAATTTTTATCCGTTCCTGAGAAACAGAATTTAACTGACTCAGGAAAACAACTATAACCCCCCACCACCAATTAAAAATCACCACACTTGTAGCTTACGCAATAAACCTCGAAATCATCATGATCATGATCATGATCATCATAATCAGTCTTTTACCGTCCGTCATCGGACATAGACCTTTCCCCGGATCTGCCACATTTCTCTATCATGGGCGTCGCAGGGCCATTATTTCTGAATTTGTCTAGTTCATCTCTCCATCTCGTATTTTGTCGGCCTCGACTTTGCATGTGGTCTCTGGGGATCTATGTTGTGAGTTGTGATGTCCATCGGTTGTCTTTCATTCTTACAACATGACCAGCCCAATGTCATTCAAGTTTTTTCATGGATTCTATGATGTCTCTGATCCTCGTTTTCTTCTGGATATATTGAGCTGTCTTGTGATCTCTCCATTTTAGCTTTAGAATGATTCTTTCATGCGCACGCTGTATCTGAATTTCCGCTGCGTTGAAGAATTCGGATACAAAACTCAAAATAATTGGTTATCAAATGGTGGAAACGGCATGCTCCTCAGTTTGATAGTTTCTGAGACATTTATCCGTTCTGAGACAAATGCATTTGATAAGAGCGTCCAGGGCGAAGGCGAAATTGCAATAACTACTGGAAAAATCATCGGCTATAATGTGCAATCCTCTGGCCATTCTTCAACGAAGAACTTACGACAAAATGGAAATGGGAAATTTTGCCCTGCTTCAAACTGGACACATTTTGGTCCTAGAATCATTTCTATTCCGAAATAGACGCATTTTTGTTGATACAGATATTAGTTATAATTACAATCATATGAAATAAATCTGCAATTATGGTGAAACCAGTGAAAATCAATGTTGCAAGTGATCCTTTACAAGATCAGGTCACGAATAGTATCTCCCTAATAGGGTTTCCTTTGTGTATCGATGTGGTTATTTGTGAAACTTCGTTTAGCGCAATATGGGGCATCAATAATAGAGCATCTGGAGAGAATCGAAATCAATAATAGCTTACAAGACTGACCAACTGACTATCACTTCACGAAAGTCAACCTTTGTGTATCAATACATGTGTTTATGTAGGAAGGAGTAGTCTAAACTACTGTGAAGCAGTTGTTTACTTGATTGTCTTTAGAACATTTGATAGAAGTTCACTCTTCACGGTGCCCTCTACAAATACGTCTTTAGAAAAGTATTAGATTTCATCATCCAGCCAAACATATGAGAACAGAACTGTCACTGTTCTCAAGTTCTGCAGATAAAGTCGATGGTATCCGACGTTACAATATCATGCACTTCTAGTGGAAAATATGTAAGACATTAAGCCTGAAATAAGATGTCATAGCCCCAGGAGAACAACAAATCAACTCCAGTGGAATAAACATGATCGGCTCATATGTTTTACGTTAACAAATCGAGACTGACAACATTCTTTGCCAGACGTTCCGTTCAAGGATTTATTCGGACTCATGTTGATCAAACTGGGTATTGATTTGTCATCTGCGATAACTTTTTGTTCGAACAGAGAACCCAGCTTGAAACGATATTTATATTTTGGTCTTCGTCGATATCCGTCCCGAACTTTCTAGTATAAACGTTATACTATAAAAGTTCATTAAAGGGAAAGTAGCATTTATAAACAGAATTTTTCTTCTCTAGATTGTTTATTCTCAGAGTGTGCCATGCCCTGGATTTGGGGTAGCAGAATGGTTACTATCAAACAAATCAGAATTTCTGGCGAAGCTGCTTATGATCATTTCAGACAAATATACTCTACATTCGTGCTTCCCCCTTTTCAGACCCCTTGGCAAAATATCTCGTCACTCGAATGCTGTAATGGTTTGTGGAGGGAAGAGAAGCTTTGTGAGCACTTGGTCGAACGCCTCTTCCACCAGAACTATTTTCCCCGACGGGACAGTATCAGCTGAAAGCAATTTTTCTTATAGTCGACCTTGACAGAAGCTTGAAACACAGGAAGTGTCTGCACTGATCGCATTATCATTTACACGTCCTACAAGTGTTCAGCGAGTGTGGTGATATTGGGATTTTGGGCTCTGTTACATATTAAATAGTACTGTTCAACTTCTTTCAAATGGAAGAAACCGGATCTGGATGAATAATACCTATAAATAACTAAAATGAAGATCCTATTCTTATAACATGATTTGCTAGCAGAATATTACGAGCAAATGTTTGACCTTGTCTTGTCGGTAGCATAAGAGTTAATTGTTCAACTTCCATCAACTCTGTATTTTATCTTCTAAAATTGTTAACTTCTCCATGGGTGTTTAATTGATATTGCAACTTTTGTTCGTTTTGATGAAAAATAGATCGAAAATAAAGCTCAAAATTAATCGTAACATGATCAAACTGTCTATTGGCAGAGACCAATGGTAACTTGTTGCTCATGATACCAGTCAATCTGTGGCCAACAACAATCGTTTCGTATCTGGGCGCTGAATGACAGTCCGTGGCGAATGATCTCGACAGAATACGTAAAAAAGTGTGTTTGGATAGTAGGCTGATAGATCTACCAGCAATGAGACGTGAAAATGCGCCGTTCAGAGACCCATTCTTGGAAATTCGCTTTATATCAACATTTTTGATTGGTTTTCCCTTTTGAATTTAAGTGCACGCTGTATGCAGAATGGATTTTACCAGAACTTTCAAGGTTCCTTTCCGAATGCTATTGTACACAACTTGGTAATTGAAATACCTGACTTCATTACTGCGCAAATGGGAATATTTCTGCAACTAATCTTAAAACGAAAAAAAAAAAAGAGACCGTACGAAGTGATCTGCTCTTGATTGAATATGTGTGAGGCTCGACAATTGGTTTTATGGGAGAATAGCAGCTGTTGAATTCGGAGTCTAACTTTGAGTGGGGCATCTCAACGAATTATTTTTCGGGGATGACTTCTCGTATACATATGAAATGATGACTAGTGTTGCTTGACTAAAGCAATGCTACACAATATAAAAAAATTACATCAAATTGTCTTTCTTACAGAAATTTTTTATAATAATAACAGCAATACTAATTTTCCATGTATACTTTTATAATTTTCCTAGATATAACTTTTAGTCGCCATCTTGTCTTTGTCCAGCAATAGGTTTAGTGAAAGTTAATTCGGTTCTCAAAATTCTTAACGTCTGTATAAGTAGTATTGTTTTGCTTATATTTTGCATGAATATCGTTGCTTGTATTCTTTCGTAAAAAAATTGTGATTCATTTTTTGAAAAAATCTGCAAGTTCTTTCTGTGTTATTTTCCTAAAGGTGGTGTTATTCTGAACTTATAATCTTATTACTTAACACATACATACTTACAGAATTAATGATCAAAATAATGCCGTCTAATGTAAGATAGGTTATTATCATCTATAGATCTGCTACAAAAAAAGGGCTTATTTGGATTTGTGCAGGCGCAGGGGCGATGGATTTTCTGGGTAAGTTGTGTCATAGTTGTAAGATATTTGTAAAAAAGCAAATTTAGGGACCCAAACTAAAATGCCCCACTTTTTGCGGAAAAAATGGTGAGGAAGACGAATTGAGTTTCAAGAACTTTCTGACGTAGTTTGAGAATTGTTTTACAGCACTTGATTTTAAAGCTACCAAATTGTAATATCGAAGAGGATATTTGACAGATTATGCACTGCAATCAATACCACATTCAACAATCATCTATGAGAATTAGGATCCTGCTGTCGTCAAATTTTTGAAAGAAGAATGTTTAGATTTTCGTTCAGATCAGTGACAGTAAACGAGAGTTTGATTCGGATTCCATCAGGATAACATCTAACAAACACCCTTATCAATTCGTTCGAATTGAGAAATCCATATAAATGGGATCGTTTACAAGAAGATACAGCTATCAATGGACACTTCAATTATCTGGTATTTCCCGGATTGCCTAATGCATTAAAAAAGAGATGATTCACACGACTGACACAAATTACCCATCTTTGAATCAATTTCATGGGAATTACCATGGGTTATCAAAACTTGGCTTATCACTGGAAACAAATCGTCCATCTAAACATGAGATAACAGTGTCGGTCAATTTTAAGCTGGAAAGATCAAGTCCAAACGATGGCATACTGAGTGATTACACATGAGAAAACTTCGTAACTGACGTATAAAAGTTTTGAAACCCGACAATTTAATCCATGTAATACTAATAAGTATTTGTATCTCGACTATACTAGATATATTCCTCACGAATCTTGAGTGAAAAGATACCTGGAATTCAAATTTTGTGTATTGCGCACTTCTGAAAAACATACGACTAATATATGTTATGGTGAAGAAGGGAAATCTTTTTTATAAATGAAAATTATGTGATTCAAACGGTCATATCAAAGCCTTGCACCCACTTAAATATATCGAATCTAATATCTCATTAAATGCATTTTTCAACATTGGGGTAAGAGATCAAATCTTTATCTCAGAAATAATAAGAAAAATCATTTGTTCCTTGACACTGGAAGCCAGAGATCTTATTTCTGTAAGATTGAGCTTGATTAGGTAAAGGACAATAATTCATGCTGTTTACATACTGAGTATGAAGATAACATTTTTTTTTAGTATCTTAACAAAAGGAGTTGAAGGAGATCATGTTTGATATGATATAACCCTCTGGCCTTTCTTTTAATTCATCTGTTCTTATGGATAATGATTTAAAAATCAATTAAAATTTGGCCGATTTTCTCAGTGTTATTGAAAATTTACAGAATTTTAATTTCAAATTGGTAATTGAATATGAATAGAAAGTGATGTGTCTCTGTCCATGGATTGTTTGGAGTAGACCCTGTTCAATTTATGGAGTCTATGCACCTGATTGGATGCATGCATGGCTCTGCTTGGAAGGATTCGTCCGGTATAATCCCCTTTGGGAACAATATCCGATTTCTTGACCCAAAACAAATGACTCTTGTCGATGTTTCGAAGGTTGCTACTTAAAACGATTTCAATCTCATAGCTTGTCACCACTCATCTTGTCCAATTTCATACGTCAACTTTGTTTTGGAACCTCAGCATACTTATTCTGATCCATTTGTCGGGAATTTTAGTGGAAGTTTCGTTGAATGCTGCCTGGGGAGAATGTTGAATCTCTGGGACTACCCGGGGAGATACTGTCTCTGATTATGACTGAAAAAAAAATCGATTTCAGGATTCCATTGAGAACAAAAATAATTGCTCTTCTGTCAAGTTACCTTAGTATGAAGATAAAATCAATGTGTTCCTCTCGAATTATGCTTCAGCTCTTAAAACGTTGGAGAAAACTGTAGAAAATCTCGAACTTTAAGATTCATATAAAGATTATGCCGAAGTGATTTAAAAACAAGATGAATATATTATTGAACGTGTGCACGTATCTGCCGTTAAGTTTGAAGATTACACTTGGAGACCTCAACGTTTTCCAACAGGAAGATCAATCAGCTGGAAAAATGAGACTGGTTTACAACTGCTCTCAGGAAACTAGCTAGTGTAGAAACTATCAAGAAAAAAAAACGAATAACAAATTATATTCTAAATCTATTGACTTAATGAAAAAGAGGTCACTGAGTTGAAATCGTGTAACTCTGGTTATGTACATTTACAAAAAGAAATGATGAAAGATTCTTAGAAGAAAAAAAAAGTAAAAAAAGAGAGGAGGAGAGGAAACATACATATTAAAATGCCAACCCTCTTACTAATTGGAGTGGTAATAGTTGTAATCGCCCTTTATCCATGTTTTGTGCCTCGAAGGGTGAACACTGCCTTTTCACCTCTGCTTACACTCCCCTTCCTTCTCGACGGTTGTAACTAGATTATAATTAATGGTCTTTCTTTCTAAAAAAAACCATTCTTTCAACTATTATTGTTCCGGATTATTTCAATCACAATCGCATAAAATAGTCAACAAATATTACTAACAGAATATAAACTCTTTTTAATCTTAACTAATTAGTTATCTTTGTATGACTTTTTCCCCTATTAAACAGCAAGTTTGTTTTTATCATTAATCACCAAATCTACAGGAATTCACACTTAAATTTTACTCACATAAAATCCGAGACACATTCTAAAAAGAAATTCACTTCATATTAACATTTTCAATTGATTGTTTCTTCTGCATTTAACTGCGCGCTGTATGCTGAATGGATTTCGTTACCAGAATTTTTTTTATCGTTCTTTTCCGAGGACGAATGTAGGGAATTCTGTAATTGTGATACCTGGCTTAATTGCAACACGAATGGGAAAATTTCTTGAGACTTATCTTCGAACGAGATGACCGAAAGCGCTTGAGGTGATTTGCTTTTGATTAAACATTTGTGGGGCTTGACATATGGTTCTTTCCGAAGTAAGCTGCTATCGAGTTCGATGTCGAACGTTGAGTGAGGTTCTCCTTATAATTATATCCCGACGGTGACTCGTCGTATGCCCGTAGAAGGTCACTCAGTGTTGCTCGACTAAAGCAATGTTATGTAGTATAAAAGTTTACATTTCTTGTTTGATTCACGTCGATTCGGCAAAGGTAAATTCAACCTCACTTTTGTGAAGTATTCAGCAATAAACAAAGAAATTTTCATTAGCTTTACAATGAGCACCTCCAGTATAACAATAACTATTGAATTTTCCCTTTTAGATATAATTAATTGCTGTTTTGATCGCCTGTTTTCATACTCACCGTTGGTTATTCATATAAATGACCTATTCTATCTGTAGGGTTATTATTTATCCTGACTTAAATGACAGTTACATTTTGTTGATTTTCAATGCACAGCATACACGTTTCTTTTGAATTAAAACGAACAAAAAGCTCACTAGAAAGGAAAAAAGTCTAAATGATTCCTGTATTTGAATGATGCAGAAGGGGTCATTAAACAGATAATCTTCTTGAATTGTTTTTGATGAAAAACATCAATATATTCGATTTTCATGAAATGAAAATCCTAGTTCTTCCTCGTTATTCTTCTCTGATGGTATATGTTATTCAACTGCTTACATTTTGCTAGAATCAGAAGTTGTCTGCCCTTAGATAATGGCTTCAGAAATTATATTCAAACGTTATTAGCAGGCTAGTCTTATTTTCATATATTCATTTATCTGCAATGGCAGTGCCTTTTTTTCTGAATCGGAAGATTCGTAGATCTGATGGTAGTAAGATAACTTATTATAGTAGGGTCAATAAATTCTTTAAATACTAAAAAAAAAACGTTACGTTTGCTACTTGGGTTTTGTTGGTTTATGGATTGGTAGTAAGGTAGAAATTAATGTATAGTACTAGAGACAAGAATCAACTACTTCGATGTATCTGTCTTCAATCTAAAGTCTGTTTTGTTTTGTTTTTATGGCCAGTCAAGCCCCGGTCGGGCATTCGGGGGGGGGGGTCTGATAGAGAAGTGTGTCGAATCCTGGGGAAGGTCTATGTCCAACGAAGGACGTTGAAAGACTGATGATCATGATGATGAATATAGGCGAGTATAAACTGTGAGTAACTAGTATATTGAGCCTTATAGAACAGTCTGATTGCAACAGATTTGAACGTTTTTCTAATTTTGTATTGCATATAAATGGAGATATTCGATTTCTAAGTTCCAGGCTACGGGACAATTTTAGTGCTTTAATGATCAAGGCATTTTCACAGCTCTTACCGCACAACCGGTTCTTTACGCATATCGTACCTAGGCCGCGATAAAGCGGTCGAAGAGAGATGATTAGTAAGTTAATCGAGCAGCGCGCTCCCTGGTTTATTTGATTTTCACTCGGCGACCCACTACTGTGGTCTCTTTCCTGATGAAGTTAAGCTCAGTAAAAGTCTACCCATCTTACACTGCACTCAGTTCCCTACACACAAGAGGGTTTTATTTAATTAGCAGCATTTCTCAAAATTACGTTTATTTTGAAGTCGAAGGTCGTGAAACGCCCATAGATCGTCAGTCTAGTCAAAGGGAGTGTAGAAAACCTCTGTAGTTGTGAAAATATTGTCTATAGTTTCCTGTATCTATGGTCTTGCATCCTTGCTTTATCAATCCATATATATATATATATATATATATATATATATATATATATATATATATATATATATATATATATATATATATATATATTGGCATTTTTCGTGAGTAAATCACGTTTGAGAACCATGCAACGTGCACATGAAAGAATAATGCTGGGCCGCACATGGAGAGACCAAAAGACAGCACAGTACATCCGAGAAGAGACAAGACTTAGGGACATCATAGAATCCATTAAAATCTCAAATGGCGGTGGGCTGGCCATGTTGCAAGAATGGCAGATAATCGATGGACATTGCGACTCACAACATGGATCCCCCGAGACCAAATGCGCAACCGAGGCCGGCAAAGTGTTAGATGGAGAGACGAACTAGACAAGTTCAGGAACTACTGGCTCCGTGACGCCCATGATAGAGAAGTGAGGCAAATCCTGGGGAAGGTCTATGCCCAACGACGGACGCTAAAAGACCGATGATATATATATATATATATATATATATATATATATATATATATATATATATATATATATATATATATATATATATATATATATAGAGAGAGAGAGAGAGAGAGAGAGAGATAGATAGATAGATAGATAGATAGATAGGCAGGCAACTGATGGACATCGCGACTCACGACATGGATCCCAAGAGATCACATGCACAGCTGAGGCCGGTAGAGTATTAGATAAAGAAACAAGCTAAACAAATTCAGAAAGTACTGGCTCCGTGACGCCCATGATAGAGAAGTGTGGTGAGTCCCGGGGAATGTCTACGTCCAACGACGGACATTATTGATGATGATGAATGGTTAGTGCACCCTGATCTTATCGCATCCTCTCCAATCACATTTCATACTAGGATGAGCTCAGTGAATATCACTCTATCTATCCATAGCCGACAAGTAAAACGTGTGTCATCTTATGCATAGGACTAATATCGAGAAATTCTTGCGTTTCTCTACCTTGAAACACGAGGTGACATTCCAATGTCACTAGGTGTGTTTCGGGTAGAATGTGGGCAATATACATTATGACAGAATCGAAGTCAGTACGATTGACGGCGCTGTACATATTTCAGGTGTGTACGATTGAGTTAGGTTTTCCTACCTAATCACATTAACGGGATTAAAAGTTTCAGAAAAAGTGATTTCTACTCCAGCTCACCTAACCGTCTCAACCTGTGTGCACTAAATCAACTGACACAAACCAACATTCAACCCCTTACATAGTGAAATAATGAAGGCTGAATATGAACTAATGTCAACAATAAGTTCCAATTTCAAAGGGGAAGAAACCTTTTTGATGTATTGTACCAGTCCCTATATGATTGATTTGTTGTGATCTTTTTGGCTGAAGCAAACAAGAACGTTGAAAGGAGACAATATTGTGAATTACTTCAGTTCGAGAGTACACTATCTAAAAATGAATGTGATCAGTTCTCGATGATTACTACATAATTGTGGACTTGCATCGAGCTTAAATTAGCCAGAATAAATACGAGTAAATCAATCAAAAGACTGAATGAAGTCGAATATTGTAAACAAGATTTCTTCAGCTGAGTAGACCGAGTTATGAGTAATTACACCAAGCGCATAGACATTTTAGTTCACATGCCTCTTTTGCGAGTGCCAGACATTAATCAGCTAGACACAGAAATTTATGATATAATAAAAAAAACATTTTAATTTAAGTGGTGGTGTTGCTGGAAATGGCTGAAGTAATTTGGAAACATCTCATGCAAAATCATAAAAACTTCAAAGCCAGGGAATGTATTTTATTTTATACATTTAGGAAGTTCACAGAAGTTTAAACATGAAAATAGATTGCATTACCATCTCAACGTCTGCGATTCTTCCCTCACACATCAGATATAGATATATATCAAATGAAGCTTACTTGGGAACAAGTGTGAGACTTGTACTATAGTAGTTACCAGATGTATTAATATTGTATGCAAGGAAAAAGTATATGTACAGAGGTGGCAATAAATATTCGTACTTCTTGAAAGTTAGTCGTATGCCGACTTGAACCTAAAAAAATTGTGTACAACATATGCCCCCACCAGAATGTTTTTTTCACTGTAATATATATATATATATATATATATATATATATATATATATATATATATATATATATATATATATATATATATATATATATATATATATATATATATATCAGCTACAAACCTTTACAGCTTTGAACACTAAACATTAAAGAACTTTTAAAATTTCTTTAGTCACTTCAGCTACTTAGTCCAATATCTGTTAATGTAATTTAAGTAATTTTCTCCCGTTTTTTTTCCTGTTTCACACATACTTTGTTATTATGGTACTATGTGTAACTTTTTTCTTGTTGGGATCATCAGTTTTTACCATGTAACTCCTTCGGGGATTTTGAAAAGTATTCTCTGTCTGTCTCTCTCTGTCTGTCCCTCTCTCTCTTTCTCTCTCTCTCTCTCTCTCTCTCTCTCTCTCTATATATATATATATATATATATATATATATATATACACACACATAACTCTTTACATGTAAAACTCTTAAAAGAGCGCACCAATGAGACACATTGGTGTCCTCACTATTATTATGTCTCGTAGCAATGACTTTTTCTGTTGATTATTTCACATGTTCTTAGTAAAAGCCAACAGAGAGACATAAAGGCAGAATAAGCAAAATACTTTTTTGATTTTTGATGACATTTTGCAACAGGGTTATTTTCTCATATCTTTCCCGTAAAGCTTGAAATAAACCCCCAAAACCTTCAAACTGCATTAGTATGACAATACGAATACATAAAGATACTGAAGTCCGAAATAGACATCAATAATTTGATTATACAGTTGATAACTCCTGACCTATACAGACTGTCACCTAGAGCACATGGAGGGTATAGTATAGTGCGTTGCTCAGTAGCTTAGGTAGTACTTGAAGCGATGCTAAGATAGTTTTAGGAATCTCTAAAAATATGATTTTGAAATATTTTGATATATTTTTTTTGAATAGAAGAATTAAGATATCTCTTCTAAATCTGTTTGAGGATCCACTATGTTTCATAAAAATGGATAAATCATCCGTCCAGAACTTTACATCAAATCAACCATAATCATTTTAAATTTATTTTTGCTCAGAGACATTATAGAATCTATTAGAAAAACTTGGATGGAAATGGAAATGGGCTGGCCATGTTGTGAGAATGAAAGACAACCGATGGACATCACGACTCACAACATGGATTCCTGGAGACCTCGTGCGAAACTGAGGCTAAAAAAATACAAGTTGGAAAGGTGAACTAGACAAATTCAGAAAATACTGGCCCCCACACCCCCCATGATAGAGAAATGTGGTAAATCCTGGGGAAGGTGTATGTCCAACAACAGACATTAAAAGGCTGATGATGATGATGATGAAAAAATATCAGTTACATCTAAAAAGAGAATATGTTATGCACTGAGCACATCAGTTTAAAATTCAGGATGCTGATATATTTAAAAAAATGAGTTTGTAGTTCGTTTACAAACTCATCATTCCTATCATTTCAAATTCCTTAATATTTCGTATCAACTGCGTAAATTTTGTTTTTGCAAAATACAAATTATCAAATTTAACTACAGAAGTAAATTGATTCACGGAAATGGTCTGATTAAAAAAATTGTTTAATTTTCATACTTAGATAAATTGTTTTAATTCATATTTCGTAAAAATAGGGGCCCCTGAAAGAAAAACCCACCTCATTAATCCTAAAAAGAAGGGTGTATAACCAATGCATACTCCCAATAGTCACTTATAGAGCTGAAACATGGAACCTAACCAAGACACAGATCTGCAATCTGAACCATGCAACGCGACATGAAATAATTATGCTGGGCCTCACATGGAGAGACCACAAGGCAGCACAGAACATCAGGGAAAAGACAAGAGTCAGAGACATCATAAGTTCCATTAAAAAAAACTCAAATTACTGTAGGCTGGCCATGTTGCAAGAATGGCGGACAACTGATGGACATCGCGACTCACGACATGGATCCCCTGAGATCACATGAGCAACGGAGGCTGGCAGGGACGAGCTAGACAAATTCAGAAAGTACTGGCTCCGCGACACCCATGACAGAAAAATGTGGCAAATTCTGGGGAAGATCAATGTTCAAAAACGGACATTAAAAGACTGATGATGATGATGATGATGATGATGATGATGATGATGAAATCTTCGCTTGAGAAACCCCAAAAAGGCAGAAACCATATTTCATCTTATTTAAAGCCCTACTTTGAATCAACTCAATTTCGAATGCATAGAATACTTAATGAGATAACCCTATCACACATCAGATATGAACTACTGACTGGTACTTTACTACACACACACACACACACACACACACACACACACACACACACACACACACACACACACACACATACACACACACAAACGCTCATATATATATATATATATATACACACACACTCAATATATATATATACATATGTGTGTGTGTGTGTGTGATATCTCTTTGATCGGGTGTCGTGCTATAAACACCTGAACCTAGGCGCCAACTTCACCAAGCATACTCAGGAGACTTAGGGAAAGGTTCTAAAACAAAGAGTTTTGAGAATTTTTTTCCAAATGTTTCAAACGAGGTGTTTTATAAACACAACTGCAATTCCGAAGTGGAACCATACCATCCAAATACATTTGTTCTTTTTTAATTTTTTTATTTATTCACATCTAATTTTCTAAGGGGTCTAAAATGGTACACCCTTAAGGGCTCAAAAATGAACGGGGACTTCTCCCCTTCCAAGGTGATTAGTGAAGTGACCAAGTGGAGGGTGACTTATCTTCTCTTCACAGGTAAAAACTGGAGGGACACTTCCACCATAGCAAGTGCTAAAACAAGACGTTTTCTTTCTCCTCCTTTAAGGAGTGAAAAGTGTGAAGAAACCTTTATCCCTTTCAAGGGGTCAGATAGACTTTTTCCCTCCCTCGAGAAATCAAAAGGGGATGTGATTTTTCCTAACTTTGAGGGATCAAAAGTGTCAGGGGGCCCAAACCCCTGTCTGATGCTTCAGAAGTGAAAGGCCACTTTCTCCCTCTGTAAGGATCAAAAGTGGCCAGGAGGCTTTTCCCCCTTCAAGACGTCAAAAGTGTAGTGGAACTTCCCTCCTTTTAGTGTTCAAAAGAGAAGGATGACTTTGTTCCCCACTTTCAAGCGGTCACAAGTGGAAGGAAACTTTCTCCCCGTATGGACAGTCCAAAGAACAGATGGGCGTAATTTAGCCTACAGAAGATGTTGATTACATCGACACACCCATCGGTCAGTAAACGTAGACCACAGTCAGGTTTATATAAGTAGTTAATCTACTACACTTCAACTTACATATTACAATAACAATTCGAACCAAATGTTTGAAGGAGTGCTGCAAATGGTAAATCCCCCGAATCCTAACTCTCTCGCGACAAGTGAATGAAGGGAAGCTTTTTTAGTATTTATTTTACCTATGTAAACAGGTAATGCTAGAGGGACTATATATATATATATATATATATATATATATATATATATATATATATATATATATATATATATATATATTATCGTGTCATCCACGGACAACATCTCTTCAGTGTGGTTATAGACTATACATTATCCCATCCAGTACCACGAGGTAGGATTGAAACCTCCGCTTCAGGCCTGGGGATCGATAGCTAGGGAACTGGACAGTCAGTAAGGCTGAACTTAAGCGATATATTTATTTAGTTTAATTATCCCGTCTACCAGAGTGCTCTATTCCTATGGAAGAGCTTATCTATATATCTATATATCTATATATCTATATATATATATATATATATATATATATATATATATATATATATACCCATCTATTAATCAAATACACGATAGAACGCGCATCGAAGATCCTTGAACAGACATTTTGTGGGTAGATCTAAGAGAATTTCTTTTTCAGCCCATAGAAATCAATCGTGGCATACAGCCAAAAATTTAGTCATTCAAAGAAATTAGCCGAATTGATTTTATTCTGTAGCCAACTAAAAACATACATATATTGGTATTTTAGCGATACATTCAGCTGAAAGTAAGAAAAATTAGCTGGTTCCAGCCATTTTAAAGCTTAGTCATAGCAAATCTAAACTAAATACGTAAATCTAAAAAAAATTACTTATACTTTTGCTTTGAGGATATCCTCATCAGACACTATTGGCAAATCCACTTCAAATCACGTTTAATAAGAATAAATGCACAATTCTTAATAATATTTTATTCTTGAGTTTTAGTCTATAGTTGTTTTTTTTCAAGAAAATGTTTTTGTTTTTTTCATTTATAAGGTTATTCATTATAGATGTCCCTGTATTCATAATCTGCGTGACATTTCTTCACGACAAATTCTGAATCTATACGTTCTCTAACTAATGTTGGATGAACTAAGCAGAGAAAGCAAAAGAGTCGGACTACATATGAAATTCAGTACAACAAAAATCATGTGCAACAATCTCATTTAGAATAAGGACATAACTGTCAAAATCGAAGATGCAAAACTGTGGAAAATAAACCACTACATCTTCTTAGGACAGCGAATCTCTATGAAATCCACAAAAAAGAGAAGAAATCAAGTGGAGAATCACCCTAGGGTGGCAACCTTTCGGCAAAGCAAACTCAACCTTCAAAAACAAGACGATCCCAATAATCTTACAAGGAGAATATATAACCAATGCATCCTCCCGATAGTCACTTATGGAGCTGAAACATAGATCCTAACCAAGAGACAAACCCGAGCATGCAGCTTGCGCATGAGAGAATCATGCTCAACCTCACATGGAGAGATAAAAAAAAACAGCTCAATATATCAGAAAGAAAACGAGGGTCGGATACATCATAGAATCCATTAGAAAACTCAAATGGCAATGGGCTGGTCATTTTGGGAGAATGAAAGACAACCGATGGACATCACGACCCACAGCATGGATCTCCAGAGACCACATGCGAAACTGAGGCCGACAAAATACAAAATGGAGAAATGAACTTGACAAATTCAGGAAATATTGGCTCCGTGACGCTCATGATAGAGAAATGTGATCTATCTTTGGGAAGGTGTATGTCCAACAACGGATGTTAAAAGACCGATGATGAAAGCCTTTAGATATTTTTTACGATTAAAAAGGCTAACTAAAGTTGCTATTCGTGAAGATTGCAGAACTAGTTAAACGAAATGCTTCCAACTATACCAATGAACATTTTTAGAAAAGGTGCTTCTATATGTCTATGTATATATATACACGAATGATGTCGATGAAATTATGTGGAAATTATATGCATATATCATAATCGATAATTGTCTCATCCATAGACAGCTGTTTCATTGCATTACAACTCTTCAATGTGGTTATAGACTTGATATCTCTTCCAATAGATATATAAAATAGCAGCATATTTTTATTGATATCATATCATTATATCATAATCAGGTTTTCTGTCTTCGAAGTTCGTTGTTGGTCACAGGTTTTCTTCAATATAAGTTGTTATAGGTGCATGACATAGGAGGTGGTGTCTTTCCCCGTGATTCCTTGTCAAGGGTGGAGTGATCTCAATCTGGAAGCCCAGTAATTCGACGATCCAGAACGTAATTGGTACGGGCCTAGACTTTTAGACTACACGTAAGCTTTTTGATTACATCTGTTGTAGAAGGCTTTGGAAACGACGCCTGTTTTCTTTGATTTTGCGAATCCAAATTACTGATACAGAACAGAAAATGTTCTTATCTTCGCTGAAATAACATGAAAATTTGTAAAGTTCGGGAAATTCTGTAATTTTTTTATTTTTCCGTTTCCCAATATATACTAATAATAATTTTTAATAATTCAGTATAGAGAATATTTAATCATCTATCAGGATGAACCATCATTATGATATATATATATATATATATATATATATATATATATATATATATATATATATATATATATATATGTATATAATGGTTACATGGCTAAGAACCGATGGTCCCAACAAGAAAAGATTTACCAATAGTGCCATGACATCAAAGTCCATATACACAGAAAAATAACACAAAAACCTTTCCTGAAAGAATTTTTTTCAATGTATTCATTATCTAAAGCTTTAAAGCCTTTTTGACTATATACATATATATATATATATATATATATATATATATATATATATATATATATATATATATATATATATATATATATATATGTTAGTGTGTGTATGTGTGTGTGTGTGTGTGAAAAGGTATGTCAATATCAATCCCAGCTGCGTGCTTGTTCGATCGTCCTAACATTCTAGTCTGCGGTACAAATGTTTACACCTTTTTATTCATTGTATAATGAAGTTTAGTATTAGGGAAAGCGATAGATAGACTATTTTAATTTTAGATAATCCCTATGAACGAATCCAAAGACGCAAAATGCTCAAAATATATCTCACTATCGGTCCAAATAATTTATGTGAACTTTTTCAAGAGTTGGTTGAGAATATAAAGGGAATATCGTTGTTGGAATGCCTGATTGCCAAGTGGAGTTAAAACAAAGGAGAGACTAGAAAAAGGGTCAATAAAACTTGGTAGTGTTGTTAGCCCGCTATTCTTGTAGACTATTACTACTGGAATGAGATCGATCTTCCATAAGTAGTTCTCATAGGTAGACATTTGCATAGCGAGTCCCTACGACAGCTATCCACATATAGTCATTCATATAGTCAGTGATGCAATGCTGCAAGAACTCGTTGGGACGGCGCTCCGTTATTCTTTTAAGAGGGAAAACGGCGTTCCTTTGATTATTGATATAACACTAAAATGTTTATTTGAACCATTCACTGATAAGAAACATTAGCCAGTATACATCAAAATATTCACCCTATATTGTTCTAAAACATGACTGAAATTGGTTAAATTTCAAAAGATTTTTAGATTCAAATGCAGCTGGCCCACCATTCCCTCACTTCCCTTTTTTTTTAGCCCTTCACAACCGAGTATAGTGATAAAGAAATAGCATGAACGATATCTTTGTAATTCATATCTTCCCTAGTTCTCTGTTGCAGGTTTTGACAATGAAAGTTATTCAAAGCAGAGTGCCTGCTGGTAAGCAAAGGTGTGATTTAGAATTGAAAACTAATGCGAGTATTTTCGTTAGGTACCTACAATTTCGAGGCACACATTTCTGAGGTACAGAAGCCTAAATAGGAAAAGAAAAGACGAGATTGCATTTTCTTTTTCCTTGCATTGGATGAAATTGTTCCTCATGGGGTGTCCCACAATTGTAACCCTGTGACGGACTAGATATACGAAGCCTGCCCCTTTCCCATTTTCGAGCTGCAACCGTGAGATGTGAAGTTAATTTCGTGACAGTTGTCTTCAGAGAGGCTCACTTACATTCAGTGTTAGGACATCTAGCATGGAACCTCATGAGGAAAAGAATGTAGCACCGCTCTCCTAACAAAGTGACAAAAAATGGTTGATGTATGCGAGCTCCATCAAGAATTTATCATTCAAAATTTATTCGATAATGATCTCATACCTGAAGAATGTTTGGACAGTTTCCGGAAATTGACGGGAAAATATAAGAAAAAAAAAATTTCAAAAGATTGAGCCATTACAATATTCTCTCTTATCTTTGATAAGTCGGATGACAAATTGGCGATTAAAAATATTCAAATCAAAGAGAGAGAGCTTTCAACCAGACAGTTTGGATTACGGTGACTTTGTTTACGAATCATCGGAACTTGCAATCAACTAATGAAGACAAGCTGGACATCGTATTTTTTTGGCTTCTTCAATTATTTTCCATTTTTCCTAATTGATATTTCTACTTCAAGACTCTTGAATCGCCGATTCAAAACATTATTGCTGAATTGAACAACTCTTTTTTTTAATAGAAAACAATCCAGAAAAACCGGACAGAGATCGCACCGTACTTCCTATCTAGATTTATATTCACTCAATGTGTTTGTACACCATGATTAATTTTTTAGATTGAATTATGTTTCAATCATCTCAGGTACATCGGAGTCACATCACTTATCCGAAGCTTGGAAAACAAAAACTCAAGCCCTCAGGGCAACGTGCTTTTTGTGGGGTGGGGATACGCGAGCAAATGTTGTTTTTTTTCTCTTTCAGAGGCACAATACAGCGAATCATAGTTGAGAGCCACACGAATGTATAGTGATATACTAACATCACGACTTGAGCATCTGCCACGAAAAGATAGCTAGGGTGCTAATCTTGCAAGTGATTACTACAATCTCCAATCATCAATTCGTCTTTGACCAATACTCGTTGAATAACTGGGGGAGATAGGAGGATAGCACCTCCGATTTACCCTTCAAAGGGCAAGGCATAATTTAATTTTTGTAGGTCTGTATAATTTAGGGTCAGAACTTACATACTTGTAAAAACTGACTTTGTTACGTATTTTTCATCCGGTGTTGGTATGAATAAATAATCCAAGTAGCAAATATCTGCTATGAAAAAGTTTCTGGTTCAATCTTCCGATATGACTGGATATATATATTGGATTGGCTATCTGCTTGATTTCTTGTTGATTAATTCTAGCCCGTATGTGGTAACAGTGATCAATATTTAATTAAGATTATTCATGCATCAAGGTTATTGCTTGAGCTGGGCTATATATTAAGCAAGAAGTTTGATAAGCCTGAGGTATCTTCAAACTACCTTCATCAATGGGGAACAAAGGACTGGCGATGGTGAAGTTTTCTTCAAGAATTATCATGCTACAGAGTGTTATCGTTCAATACATGGCAGAAAAATAATATCTATGCAAATAACCATTCCTGAAAATAGGTCTGTTTTGATATTTCCTTAATTTCATACGATAAAAATACATCTGTGAGGCACCAAGTGAGTTCTAGCTCACTACGATATAAATGGTCGGCAAGAGCAGTTTGATAACCTGTCAGAGCTTATAAAATCTTCAAAAATCATACAGTCATTATCCATACAAAGGGATTTTTTTCCTCTTGAGCAAAGGTTAGCAAGCTAGTGTCACATTTCATTAAATTGTTGCGATTTCTATTCTGAGAGGGTGTCCAAAATGTTTGGTTTCATGACTGACTAAAGAAGAGCATACAACCAATGGATCCTCCCGATAGTCATCTATGGAGCTGAAACATAGATCCTAATCAAGAGACAAACCTGCAAACTGAGTAGCATGCACGTGCGCATGAGAGAATCATGTTCAAGCTCACATTGAGAGATCACAAGACAGCACAATACATCGGAAAAAACAGGGGTCAGATACATTATAGGATCCATTAGAAAACTCAAATGGCAATGGGCTGGTCATATTGCGAGAATGAAAGACAACCGATGGACATCACGACCAACATCATGGATCCCCAGAGACCACATGCAAAACCGAGGCCAACCAAATACAAGATGTAGAGATGAACTAGACAAATTCAGAAAATACTGGCTCTGCGATTTCCACAATAGAGAAATGTGGTAGATCCTGGGGGAGATTTATGTCCGACGATGAACGTCAAAAGATTGATGGTGATGCTCAAGAAATACAGATTAATTCCAAGATTTAAAAGATGGTTTGCAATCTAGTTATACTAAACATAAGCAAGTAAGGTAAATTCGATTCCTGCAAGATGCTCCGCTCTTGTGATCCTGTGTCGGCCTTAGCAAAGATTGGTAAATAGCGATAAAGCGTACGGTCAAGTCTCGCGAAAAAGTTTCAATTCTTGTCTGATCATCGGTGTTGAGAAGTGTCAAAACTGATAAGTATTTAGATGAGTGACGGCTTAGAGACCGTAAACAATGTTGTGGCTTTGTGCCAAACATAGCAAAACATAGTAAATAAATACTTACCATGCAGATTGAAGCAGACAATTTTTCATTGAAACTGGCTCGGTCAAGTGTAGCTGTTAATTGCTTTAGCGATTATCTACAATTATGTGTGCGTGTTTGATCAAATAGCTGAACTGATTATCTAAAATGTAAATTATGCTAAAAAAGAGACAGACTCCACAATATATTGTAGCAGAATGCTAACACACAGAGCAGTTACTATAGCAATAAGACTACAAAGGCAACTTCACTTATTGTTGAAAGCCGAAGACATCGAATATGATATAAAGTCCGAAAGAGTTTCAGTGGAAGAAGTATCTTCAAGTAATGGAAATTTCCCGGAAGTAGTTGAAGCAAATCCTCTCCCTTAATATCGTGTTTCATTCCTAGAAAACGGTTTTATGCTCAAAACATGGGGTTGGGTAAACTATATTCCTCAGCAATTCTGTGAACTTGGGAGAAATTTTCTAGGCCAAAAATTAACTTCCCTAACGATACAGTATGGAATCATAACAAGGAGAAAAAGATTGGCAGCAATGAGTAATGGTAATAGCAGCAGAGTTACAAAAAAACACAATTTTCTCTCGGAGTATCAGTGTTTAACGCGCTGATAGCTAACCCAGTACGAGATCATTTTCCCCGATGAAGTTGAAAAATAAAACAAATTTCAAACAACTATTAAATTTAATTGTTTGGGTGAATAAATTCTTTTTCATGGACTAAATGTCAGTATATCTCAAAAGACTTTCCTCGGATCCTGAAAAGTACGACCCCATCTGATAGGATGGGTTTTCTACTGGTTAAACCAATTTGAGATCGGCTAAAATGGCGTTGGTTCATAGAATACAGCCAAAGAATGAAGAAATGAGAATTGAATTATTATTATGGGTATTTGTGGTAAGGTGATGAAGTAGTATCATCATTCCATGACGAGCATTTTCATCGTTACTGTTTTGATCAAAAGGTTTTAACAGACACTCCAAAGATGCGCACTAATAGATTGGATAACATAGTCAGTTATAACGTTCACACATGAATGGCTATATTCTTTCATTTATTAGGCATTATTGTGAAAATAGTAATCATACAAGCATGTATGTTCTTCTGCATATATATATATATATATATATATATATATATATATATATGTATATATATATATATATACATATATATATTGTTAAACATTTGTGTGTGTTTGTGTGTGTGCGTACAGTAATATGTTACTGATATATCCAATACATATATATATATATATATGTATATATATATATGTGTGTGTGTGTGTGTTTGTTTGTTTGTTTGTTTGCACATGCGCATGTGTTTGTGCGTGTATGTGTGTGTATATAATGACACAAATCATTGCAGTCGACTAGCGACAATTCATATTATAATGATCGAAAAAATACTGCTGAGTTAAAAAAAAAGAATAATACTTACCATTACTACGATGAAATAAGTCTTTTACTTACTTCACCTTTCAGTGACAGACAGATAAGATTCACAGCCATATGAGGTCAGGTGAAAAAAAACTTTCTAAAGAAAGAAAGTCTGTCTGATCAGATCATTATGTTTTTCATTTTTTCGTGATATCATCTGAGAATTCTTTTGATTTTCAGAATGATTGAGGCCATAAAGTCAGGGTCTGGTTCTGCATTGTGATTATATATCAAACTGAAAACTTCCTCCTTGTGAAGCACGACATGACAGCCGAAAAGTACCGTACTTAGTTTTGTTCTCCAAGTTAGAGTACAGTGAAGATGCAAGGTTGAAAAGATTCCTTCAAGCACCTACGGAAAATCGACATTAAACATATCGGGAACCGACCGACCGACTAATAGACATAGAGACTGTTATAGAGGTGTATTGGAATCGAACAAAAATAGATACTATGTGAACTAAAAAAGAAAACACGTGTCTGTTTCCTTTCCCTTAGAATTACAGCGATGTCATTCTTTCCTTCAACTTCATCTTTTCGATGTTATGAACAGAATATATCATTCTTTATTATTCTTTAGATTCAGTATTTTATTACGTCATTCGAACATGAAAGAAATTTTATTTTATTACATCATTTGCATCAATGAAATTCTACCTCGTCAGTTGCATCCTTCATCGAGACAGAAGAGATCTGCACATTGCGAATTGTAATGTGTGTGGATTTGCACCAAAGTCGATAATAATACATTTTGTTTACCGCTTTGAAAAATGTTTAAAGTATGTAAGTGGTACTCGCTGAGTATATAAACTAGATATGAATTGATAAAAATAATTAGATACAATAAGATAACCTCTTCAACTCAATAGATACTTGTACCATAAAAATGTTTGTAAAAATTATCAAATGTTATTGGATAAATTCTATAACTCAGTGGATACTGGTACCTTGTATCGATTACTTATAATGGCAAACATGAAAGGAATTTGTACAGCGTTATTATGCCTAGAGAAAAAAACGGTACTCAAATGTTTTAATATCATCAACTTATGTTTTAGATCAGCATCAATTTTAAATGGGAAAAAGATACATGCCGTACGATATTTAAGAATTTTATCAAACAAAGCTGTGTCAGATAAGTTATTTGCTTTAATAATAATCGATTAGATGTCTGTGCGCACAGACTTGAAATACGACGATTCATATATATGGAAACATCTAATACTAGATTCAAAGAAAATATCAGTGTCCATACTTAGGTCTCATTGGAAGTTGCCAACTAGAACACGGGCTGCCATTCCATGTGAACTAGGATTTCCAGTCTCATTTGAAAATTTTAAAGGTAACACAGCACAAGGTAGATCGGCTAACAATCATGATTGGAATTTTGGGGGAGTCCCTTTTCTGTTTTTACGCTTTTTTGTCGGCCCTCGTCGGTTTGTTTGACCCTGTACAATGTAACATTTTATGTATTTACATTTTATCCTCTAAATACGTGAAATGTCTGCCATATTGTTATGCTGATATTCGCTGTCGGATAAAGTGCTTTTCACCGTCAGCAGTTCTGTCGAGTTGTTTACGCCTAACAGAAAAACTGCTGTGCCTCAAGGAAATTCTATCTTACAAAAATGATTATTGAATTTGAATAAATACATTTATTAAACAATCATTTAAATTCCCAGGATGCCGAAACGAGGCAAGTGTAGGAGTTGTGAAATATGGCATTTTGATTCCATCAATGTAAACAAATTACGTACGTCATCCGCGTGACTAAACAGCCCCGATCCCTGATATGACCCTCGCGTATTTATCAATTCAAACACGATTATATATATATATATAGATATATATATATATATATATGTATATATGTGTGTGTGTGTGTGATCCACATACAGCTGTTTCGTTCTATTACAACTCTTCAGTGTGGCTATAGACAATCCGCTATCCAGTACCACAAGGCCGATATCCTACCTCCGTGCTAGGGAACTGGACGGTCAGGAAGGCTGAATGTAAGTGATATATTTTATTTTTAATTTAAATTCCCCGTCCACCAGAGGGCTCTATTCCTATGGAAGAGCATTGCATAAGCCTACGATGAACAGGTTACCTCTCTTAAAGAGTGTTCAACCCTGAATATAGAAGCGTTAATATATATATATATATATATATATATATATATATATATATATATATATATATATATATATATAAGATTAGCAAAAATTATTCTGCCAAGAAGTTAAATACAATTGATCGATGGGAATGGGAACTATGAGCTGACTTTATCATTGGGATAAAATTGAATATGTTATGGTTTCACAAGTTTTTACTTTGTCCTGGCAGACTCCAGTCATTTGTTAGCTGTTGATGAGAATACGAACAGGCACTGAATTTGGTTTTATATCTTCATTGGCCTCCAAAAGAAAGAGAGAGAGAGAGAAATCTGTCGATTCACTAAGTGAGATTTTGACTGCCTCGTTTTTCACGCAGACATCTTGATACATAGCACACCAGCATCGAGTATGAAACCAACACACCATCAATATTTGCAGTATTGAAGGTCACTGCTCCACAACAACTACTCCCTCGCTTCTTAGACTTCCCCAAGTTTTGAACGAGACAGTATTCCTTGATCTATTTGCAAGGAGTCGGTCCATTCCTAATGCATAGATACTCATCTAAACATACATACAAGATATGATCAAATGGCTCCAAGACTTCCTTAATGAAAAGCTTTATTTGCACTCTTAAAAAACATAACTGCTATTCTTTTCCAAGAAGTTTGCGTTTTGAAGCGAAACTTCGTTTCTAGCGTTTCTGTCATACTTGGGATGCTCTTCGAAAGCTTGTGAAGCATTTTCCTCGATGCATGCTGGATCTCCTCCACCATGTCAAAAGGGTGAAACTTCAGCTTGAACTTCATCTTGGAGAAGAGAGAGGAATAGCAGTGAATCCAGCGAGTAGGGCAGCCGTAGAGCTGTGATCATTCCGGTGTGGCAGAAGCGTGGAACTAATCCAAATTATACGTTGACGATATTAGCAACTTTTTCGATAATGATCAGACGATTCGGACACACAATCCATCCGATTTCCTCGACATTTTCAGCAGTGGGGCTCGTTGGGAGTTGCACCTGCCTATAATGTTATGTTCTATCACCCTTGAAACGTGTGTGCCACTCAAATAACCACGTTCTGATCATTGCTTTATTGCTCTCTGTCTGCTTCAACATTTCCCCGGGTGGCCGATTTCTTGATTTTCAAATTCAAGGTCCATCCTGAAATTGCAAATTAGCTCATGAACCTTGTCATTAAAAACGCGCGTAACACGAGCATACTGACTCGAGATAATAAGTGCTCACTTGATCTTGGGCCGGTATTATTGTCCTCAACCCAGTTCCTTCGCAACAGGGAAAGTCTTCGATCTCTTTGATCAAACCACGTATATATTCTTTATTTTCTCTCCTCGTATATATAAAGCAAAGATTTCCACCACTTTTGACAAAAATCTTCTGAAATTTATTGTATCCTCATTCGGCCAGTAAAGAATTCCACCGAGCTTTCCCAAGACCTTAAACCAGCTTCCAGCTAAATTGTTTATTTCATCATAATAGAACGATTCCAACGTTGAATCAATTAATTCTTCCGATATCCGCTAACCGTTGAAACCGCTGACCAGACAAGGAGTGGTACACTGAACAAAACAAGTGATAACTCGAAGGCAACAGTTTTCAAGATTACGCCACTCGTATGAAGACTTTTCAACCCCAGCTTTTCGTTCATTTACAGTATTATGATTGGTGCTCCCAGGTAGTAAAATCACTGTTCGACTTCGACGACAATAAATGTTCTATTTTTTCCTCTAATGCATAATTCAAATGAGCCAATCGTTCATTGTAGCGTTGAGCAGTAATTCTTTACTTAAAATCCGACCAATGCATAATAAAAATTTTCTTTAGAATCCCATCAAATATACAGAAAAATCTTTCTTCCCAGTAAAGGCGTTTTTTTCTTCTATTTTGGATACTTGTAATAAATCTATTTTTAATAGACAGTGGCTACCCTCTCCAAAAAGCATTTTTTCTGTGTCGAGCAAGAAGAGAAACACATGTGATTATAAGCTGACTGATGTTCGGTCTCTTACGTGCATGGAAAAGTCATTTTCCTAGTTTTTTTTTCACTTTTCCTTTTGTAAACAAAGTGCAGTTGACAAGTAATAAAGATCTGAGTAAACTTCAAAGACACAACTTATCCGGTTGTCTACCAACTACTGATTGTTCAGGACCCAAGTTCCAATTACCCAAATCGGTTCGGAGGGTGAAATCAGTCGTTTGCACGCTGCACCTTAGATAGAGATTTGGGCTATTCATGTACAAGCCCCACCGACCGAGGGCCTATAAGACGTAGAGGGCCCTCCCAAATCCTCGATCGCAAAGTCATCTCTCTCTCTCTCAAACGCATATATATATATATATATATATATTATATATATATATATATATATATATATATATATATATATATATATATATATAGTAGATTATATATTTCTACCATGAAATTAGAAAATTAAAAATTAAAATGACAAAAGCTTGAAATCACTGCTATCACAAGTAAGAATCTTGGATACCTATCTGTCCGTGTAAGGTATTCAAAATTCTGATATTTATATACCTTCACGTTTTTTTTATGTGCCACTAGTAACAGATAAGACTTCCATAGTTCGTCGTACACATGAAAACGCATATCATTATTTAGACTTACTTAAAGGAACTGGCATGAAAAACTTCTTGGTGATCTCTTAATATATTGGTGCTAACAGTCAACTTCGTGAATAAGAGTCAATTTTAAATTAGCAGACACACTTGCAGATAAACTGGTATGGATTACTTTCTTATAAAAATCAACAACAAATAAAATGCAAACAAAATCTATCACCGGCCACTTAGCTTTGAATTTCGTGGAAGACCTCTATATTAAACAACATTTCAAGTGTTCGTGGGAGACGCCAAGATTAAAAGATATTTTATCCAACGTCTGTCTAGACATCTTGACATCAGCTCAAGATTCAAAACCCGGCAGGATGAATAATTATTGCTGCTTAATTGGTCCAGAATATATGATATAGTTCCAAAGAATATCTTTGTTATCTTTTTTTTCCTAGTTATGTGAAATATATTATTGTTTTGTATAAGAACTAAAGCCGTTAAATTGTAAGTCTATACGAAAACTTTGTTTCCTGCCAATTTTTTCGTTGTTTTGTATTTCTTAACATTTAATTGATGTTTTAAATATTTTTTTAAAATATAGATTAAAGTTTCATTATTATTGGATGGAAGATAGTTCTATGGAAGGGACAACACTAAATGATATAGCGGGACGATTCTTTCAGAATTTACGTTTATCTAAAATAGTGGAATTGTGAGAGAGATAAGCCCTTGTGTATAGGAAGTGTTAGAGACTCAAAACGTTTTGGCCGTCCAACATTGAAACAACCCCAGGGAATCGAGGACACATCAGATTTCCTCAAATATTTTCTAAAATGTGATCATCTTGGGCTAGATATTACGAGGTCTGCAGGGGAATTGTGAAATAAAATTCATGATAGAAGTCACTCACACCATTGTGCTTGTGGTAATCAGCACAGAAGATAGAATTGCCCAAATTAATGCGGGACTCTTTGCGTTCACATAACTATAATGTAATTTCGAAATTCATGAATCCCCTTTCACCAAGTTACGGGGCAGGGAAAGCCGGGCAGACATTGGTCTTTTGTTTTGAAAGGTAGTCCGTTGTAGACCATGGGTTTGCACCCTGGCCCTGTAAAGAACTCACAATTGACACAAATACTGATTGGGTCTCTGTGGATCGTTCGAGAAATGAAAACAAAGACCATCGTCTCATGTGTCGCTTGGCATTGAAGGCAACTTTGCTTTGCACCGACCAGCTGTCTGGTATAGGTAAGAATATAATAAGAAGCTAAATATAAATCTTCAACTCGGGGATTTGCGTCTTGTTTGTACATTGAAGGAAACTAAAATCCCCAAATAAGACATCAATGAAAATTTTTTTAAGCACACTTAAACAGGGATATAGTTCAGTAAATGTTTGTTGTAATATTGACTGAGGTTTTGAGGCCCCGCTGGCGAAAATTGCACATTGACTTCGATTAATGGTCATAGAGTAAAGCCTCCTGAGCAGAAGGCGTTGCATATGATTAATCTACTTTTCAAATTTGGTAGGGTTTCTTTGACATGTAGTCACTATATGCAAACAACTACAATGGCTGATCCACACCAAAAAATAGAACTATTCAAGAAATACGCTGAGGAAGAAAATGTCGGTGATTGTAGTATAAAGTATCAATAGTATTGGTCATTGTTTTCAATGGAGGCCAGATGTCACTACAGACTTGAAAGCCCACACAGAAAGAAGTTGATGATGATGATGCTGATGATGATGCTGGAGGGTTTGGTCAGCAGAGAGTTTCCATCGAATGTACATTCAAAACCTTAAAATTGCTCTAATCGGGTCAAACTTCTAGCTGCCCAGTTTATTACCTCACATGTCACGTGTTATTGTTTACGTTTCTATTAAATTTTCGCTCTCCATCTTTGTTTGAATATTACCAAAATTTAATTTGAGCTAAACAGTGGTGCCTCGATCAAAATTTGCTAAACCTATTGACTGATGGCACAACTTTGGCACATATATCTTTTATATCGTAGCAGTGTAAATCATTTTGATCGAGAAGAAATGTATATTTGAACACTTCAACATAAATACATTAGCACCTTTCGAAAGTTGTTCAACAACTGGATCATTTGCTCTAGTAATCAACTGTTTTAGGATCGCTCAAAATGAATAGTGAAAATTAAATAGAACGTAATAATACTGCTGCCGGAAATGAACATTTCTAATGAATAACTATGAAAGAAATTGCAAGAAAATACCTATGAATAAACACAAAAAGGGATGGAATGTCTGAAAATCGAATAGAATGACTCAATAGAAAAAAAAGGTGAAACAAATTAGGAATAATGAAATCAAAGCTGAGATAAAAGAATTACAAAAAAATAACTGAATTAAATAAATGATAACAATACAGGAACAAAGAAGAAGGATTGGAATAGAGAAGAAACAATTATAGAGAAAAAAATCAGGATTGGAAAGGAAAAGAGGCAAAAAGAGACATAGGAGAAAGAAAAGCAGAAAAAAGAAAGAAAAAAAAAAGAATGAGAAGCAAGAGAAAAGAAAGAGGGGAGAAGAAGAAAACTACGGAAGGGAAAGAAAATAAGAAAGAAAGATAAGATGAAAAAGTATAAAAAAAGTTTGAAAAAAAAAAAAGACACAATCATAAAAAATGAAATTAGAAATTAAAGCTTATAAAATCAAAGCTAAGGTAATATATACGGGAATAAAGGGATCCTTGGTTTTTGTTTCTGTTTGTTGGTTGGTTTTCATTTGAATGTACATTTACCTATTCATATCAGACGGCCTCGACTGGGCTCTTTTACGCCCAGAGAAACAAAAACTAAAAACCTTGTCCATTAATTCATTTATCTCCCCGTAGGTGTTACCCATCGCCCTAAGCACATCCAATCCACGTGATATTTCCGATATAACATACCGAAATAACTTCTTATATGTGTGAGAGCAAGACAATATCGCAAACACATAAACAAGTACACCTACGCACATACTCAATGCTTCTTTATCATATACAGGCTTACATACACACACATGTATATATCCTATATATGTGTATATATATGTATATACACTGACACACACATTCATATATTTGCATCTGTGTACACATTTATATGCACACACATAGAACCATATATATTATACATAAGTTTTAGGGATACCAAGTCTTGTAGATAATTTTGGTGTTTCATAATAAGAAAGGGCGAATCGTTCAGCTATATCAAGATTAATGGACATGAAGTTTCAACTTATCGACACGTTTTTTTACTGGTTTCCATGAGAAAAAAAATCATGAGCTTCGCTCCCTCACCGCCTTAAATTATATTGCTAAGATTGTTTTGAGATATTTGATATTTGATTCGGATCTTGATCACTGGACTACATTTGATTCATTTTTAATAGCTAGAGGTAAGTCAGAGAAAAGGAAAAAGATCAACATGGATCAGGGGAAAGTCTATACTGGAAGGTATCATTCAATCAATCAAACATTAAAAATCGAAATGGGCTGGACACTCGGCAAGAACGGCTGGCAACTGATGGGATTACCAATTGGTACCCATGGGACTGTAAATGCAGAACGAAAAGACTAGGACACAAGACAGAAGGATTAGGTTGCCGGTGAGATTTAGCAGAGGATAGCATAATCGCAGTCGACATGAAATGAAATGGGGAAAAACTCAGTCAGAAGTACCTAATAATGGCTGCTGCTGATGATGATGATAATGATGATGTTGGAAAAACGGAGAAGTTTGACTTTTCAGATCTGAAGTTGTCAGACGTACACTTAGGGTAGCAATGTGATCTGAATGCCTTAAAATCGTCTGGATTGTGAATAAAATAGTAGCAGTGATGATGAGAACGAAAAACACTGAAATATTGATCACGGCTTTTGCTTCAACTTAGAATTCTATCATAGGAGAGCGCTTAAAGTATTATATAAGGAAAAAAACCTACTGAATTCTACAAAACAATTTTGCTGTGTCTTCCATCAATGTCAGTTGTGAACGCCATGGTGTCATAAAAGTCTGAAGATTTCTTTTAGATAACGAGTGACAAAAATAATTTCAGTAGCATCTGCAAACATAAGGACAGTAAATAATTATCATGGAACTTATTATGTTACCATTTGGGTAATCATTCAATGTTTACTGAACTCAGGAACTAGTAAAGTACGAAGCCAAATAGTGATAAAATCATCATGTAATGCCATTATTCCAAAGTGAGAGGACTTGCCTGTCATAAATTCAAAACACAAGCTCCAACTTTGACCCTCAGACCCGCCACTGGTAACCACAGTCTCAAAATACAAGTATATAACTAACTTTGCAGGTCTGTCTATTAATATTCACTCAGCTCGATACGACAAAAGGCCAGCTAGTGGGAAGATGGTAGGGAGATTGTTTTATGCTAATCTTTTAATTGGGGAAAGGCCTACCAGCCTTGGAAATCAGTATTTGGAATCCTGGCTTTTATTTTGGTTTGAAATCGATCACTGAAACCAGAGAAGAATACATAAAAGTCTAACCCAGGAAGCAGGTCAGTTTATTTGCATATCTATATCAGACTTTAGTACCGCACAGAATCCTTGCTTTCTCGCCAGTAACGAATCATAATTCTGAAATAACCTGGATCTGAACTCTGACTGATAGTGCCCCGCTCAAAATTGATAAATATGCTGCAAAACTAACAGCAGATTCAAAAAGAAAGTGAAAGACAGGTCAGAGAACGAAACAAATAATACTGAGACTGGCAGGGGTTGGGATTCAAAGGAGAAGGAGATAAAGAGGGATAAGTTTTCCGTCGAAGAGCAATGTCTCGAAATAAAGTTTGATTTCTCTCTTGCCCCTGGGGACCAACCAATATTAACAGGTAATTTTCAGCAAGATGCAGACGAAATTCGAACAAATTATACAAGTAAATACCTCATCATCTTTTTTTTCCCTCTCACCTTGAAGCTCACTATCTTCGCAATCATACGAGAAAGCACTTTTTTTGTCAAAATCAACTAATCGTTTGCCACTTCACGAACAATTTCACTAATCGATAATGATTTCTGCAGGAGAGAAAAATACTTGTTCTTATTCAAATCATAACAATTTAATTCTATTAAAAAAAAAGTTCCTTCCTGAAAAATATGATTCAGAACCACAAAGGTATAAGTAATTGCATGCCTCGTTGTGCCGATCGTAATACGATTTGTTTTTTTCCTAGCGTGAAATTCCTCTTTCACTCTCAAAATCAAGCCATATAAGAAAAATGTCAGTTTTGTTCAAATACTCATGAGCAGTACAGTATATATATATATATATATATATATATATATATATATATATATATATATATATATATATATATATATATATATATGTGTGTGTGTGTGTGTGTGTGTATGTATGTGTGTATCTGCATGTGTGATTGTATGCGTAGGCATATATATAGATGAGATATTACAAAGTTGTCCTAGGTAATTCCAATCCTGCATAAATATTTCATTTCAATTGGTACCGGAGCAAGCGAGGTTAACGCTTCAATATCTGGGAGATAGACGCAAAATACGAAGTGACTTCTTAGTAGCTTCAGTCAGTTTGTAAAGGTCAGTATATGAAAATAAGATGAAAAATGGAGAATGAAATGACGTATGCCCATTGAGCAAGTTCCAAATAATTTATCAGGTAAAGCCCAAGGGAGAATATCTGAAGGGAGATATATCTGTTCTCAGCATTAGCATTTATAGTAAAAAAAAAACTGTTCTCAAGTGAACGCGTTTTTTTTGTGAACAGAGGTTGTATTTTGTAATTGTCTGCGAAGTTTTATGGCTAGAAGCGAAGATTTATTTTTCAGAAATCCAAAAAAAATCATATTATTCCATGACCCAGCAAAAAATCGGGGTAACATACCGGATCTTTTATAGCATTTCTCAGGGAAATTGAGTTACTTGGCGGTGTTCATCCTCTCACCGACTTGTATGCAACTGCTTGTATTCGATGACAGTGGTAGTAACAGCAAAAGTTCTAAAAAGCTCGGAAAGAACGTTTGATAAAATGTAATTTTTCTCCAATCGTTGAGTTTAACAAATAAGGTTGGGAACAAAGAGGTTATTTGGACGTTCACCAACCTGTCTAGCTGTTTACTTCAATGGTTGAGAGTGATGTTACATTGGAACGGCTATTTGTCATTAATTGTACACTATATTCACGCCGTCTAGGCCGAATGATTCATCCTTTGTGTAACAAAGAGAGGCCATTTCAAATAGTGCTTCAAATGATATATATATGTATATATATATATATATATATACACACACACACACACACACACACACACACACACACATATATATATATATATATATATATATATATATATATATATATATATAAGGGGATAGAATGTCTGCCTCTGGGTCTGAAGCAAAGATTTCGATCCTACCCGAAACGGTTGCATGGAAAAATTTACACATTGTACCATAATAACAATGTATATGTGAAACAAGGAAAAAATGCTGGAGAAAAATATATGAATTGCATTGACAGATATTCAGAAATAAGTGACCCAAAATAATTCCTGAAAAAGTCCTATAATGTTCAGAGCTTTCTAGACTATGTATGTATATATGAGTGGGTATGTGTGATAATTATAGAGACATTTTTTTTTTTAAATTTTTTTTTTACTAATCATCATCATCATCAACATCATCATCATCATCATCATCATCATCCTATTAACGTCCGTCGTTGGACATAGACTTTCCCAAGGATCCGCCACACTTTTCTATCATGGGTGTCGAGTATTCTCTGAACTTGTCCAGTTCTTTTCTCCATCTTGTATTTTGTCGGCTTCAGTTTCGCATGCAATATCTTGGGATCCATGTTGTGAGTCGTGAAGTCTATCAGTTGACTGTTATTTTTGCAACAGGACCAGCCCAGTGCCATTTGAGTTTTCAAATAGATTCTATGATGTCTCAGACAACTATTTTCTTTCTGATATATTTTGCTGTCTTGTGATCTGTCCATGTGAGTTTGAGCATGATTCTCTAACGTGCACGTTGCATGCCCCTCAGTTTGTGGGTCTGTCTCCATGTTTCAGCTCCATGAGTGACTATCGAGAAGAATATTGGTTGTAATAATTACTCGGCGCCCATCTTACTCAGTAGCAAACGGACTACCTCCTGCAGTAACGAGGCCCTGTGGTTTCTTTTCCTTCATTAGTGAAATGCACGTCTGTATATTTTATAACTGAAAGTTGAATATCAAATAAAATGTTGCTCACCACTCTGGCTTATTACTTTTTTCTGAATTGGCCCAGAAAATGATCCACTTATGTAATAAGTATTTTTATATGCGAATTCTCCCGCCCCTGAAGTACGAGGTATTGTCCGGTTAGTTTATAGCAAAATAGTAGATGATAAAATTCTTAACAGATGTTAACAGTTACCAGTTACCAACCCAGGAGAAATAATATAGCCTTTTAACTTACATCATGTTAATACATCATCATCACTAAATTTATCATCATCAGGTATATAGGGACATAGATTCACCAGACCTTTCTATCATGGACCTCGCAGGGCCAGTACTTTCTGAATTTGTGTCAGCTACAATCTTGCATATAATGTGGGTTTTCATGTTGTGATTGTGATGTCAAGTGGTTGGGGAGTCGCATTTGGAGCACATCACCCCCACCCAAAGCAAGTGATGTGGCTGGGCCTTTTGGGACCGAGGACTTAGCAGGAACGGGCATTCTCCTGGTGTAGTGTTTGGGTAGTCACATTTGGAGTGCATCACCCTCATGGTTCACAAAATGAAAATCATACCAGCCGTCCCTGCTGGGTCAACGGTCCCAAAAGGCCTAGCCACATCACTTGCTTTGGGTGGGGTGATGTGCTCCAAATGCAACAATCCAAACACAACACCAGGAGATTTTTTTTCTTTGGGGAAGGTCTATGTCCAACGACAGACGTTAAAAGACTGATGATTGATGATGATGATGATCTTTTTGTTCTTGAAAATGTCGAAGTCATTCTACTTGATCTATTTTCTTTTGAAGATTTCATGGATATTCATTGCCCTAGGTATATGCAGTGGTCAATTTCTTCAAGTTCCGAGTTTTTGATTTTGATAGTTTTATCTATTTCTCCAACATGTTTGTCGTACATGATATTCGTTTTGTTGAAATTCATGTGGAGGCAAACTTTTGTGCTTTATTCGTTTAGTTCATTAAGCAAATCATGAAGCTTCTTTGCAAAGAGGTCAGCAAATCTGTAGTTAATTAGATGTTTGCCGTCTAATTCCTTTATTTTCCCAGCCTAGGTTTCAGACTATCATCTCAAAGCAGGCTGTGAAGAGTTTGTCTCAGCTGGTATCCCCTTGTTTCGCTCGTTTTTCTAGTTTAAAGGAATGCCAATAACTATTATGCATTTCTGTTTACTTTGTGCTCTGAATGACAACTAACCCGAATCTAATATCCGAATTAAGATGAACATGGTTTATTTTATTGAAGATGAAATGATGGGAAGAGAATGCAACGTTCTGAAATATCCATTTGTCATTATGATTAAAACATGGTTTCAAATTTGGGACGATCACTGAATAAACATTCCTCACCGCAAATGTTCCTCCGATAAAAACTTGTTCTCGTATATTCAATGAGGTACGCTGTGTATATATTTCAACGCTCTTGTACTTAGAATATAGTGGCGAAATTTCCCTGGTGAGTGTCGGTAAGAGTTTTTTAGATTCCTCTCACTGCAGTCACAAACAAGTCTTGTAAAATTTAATAAGACAAAAGATATTTTCCGTCTCAATAACATTCTTTTTATATTTTGAGACAAATTTGTATGTTTTTAGAGTGTCGGGTTATGTAACACTGTGACAACTCCGAACTTTCCCCTTCCTTTTATTAATATTACATTTTAAACTCATTTCTTTTTTTTCTACTCCCGTATATAAACCTTAGGGTCCTTGTTTCGTCCATATTCTCCTATGTAAAACATTCACTTCAATCTGTGCCCCCCCCCTCATATTTATACTCATTCTCCTTCATCTGCATTGTATTTCGTTCTCTTCCTCGGTCTAATTCATTCTACTTTTCTCTTTCAATTATTTACTTATCTATCTAGCGACTTCGCTCGCTATCATCCATGATGCATCATTGGAAGAAAAAAAAATGAATGAAGTCAAAAAGTCATTTGTAAGTCACTACTGAAAAGTAATTTTTCTTTTTTCAGATGTTCGTCTTTTTTTTTTCTTCTTTCTTTTTTTTTTTTTTTTATACATCTCGTCTTTCGAGTTTCGCGATTTTTGACGTGTTTTACCAGCAGTCAACACTCAGAAGAAACGGCTTAAGCAGTGAGGGGGAAAAAACCGGGGAAAACATACGTTATTTCCATTAAGCGTGACATGTTGCCAACAATCTTAAAACTTACTGCACTTATAAAGCTAAAAGAACAAAAACTAACACAAATAAACAGAAAAAGGGAAAGCAATAAATATCTATAGAAATAACCCATCCATCGTTGTCAAGACAAACATTACAAACGCATTATGAATCCGCATTTATCCCGATCATCTTCATTAAACGATAGCAAATACAACTATCTTTGCCCATATCAAAGTATATTTTGCTCAGAGAGTTTGTACGGTCAGTTTCTGTCTTTATATGTTTGCTTATTTGCAGTTATATTACTTTAAAAAAGTAGACTTAAGTCTTCATGACAAGAAATGCTTAAAAAATAGTCATTATCTTTTCATCAGACTATACTTGTAAAAAGTTTGAAATTCTAGTTAGTTTTCTGTTCATGCACAGATAAAATATAACACATGCTATTTTATACGCACACATAACGCATGAACACGCTCTATAAGCATACAAGGTTCCCAACCATCCGAAAATTTAGCATCCCAATGAAAACCTTTTTGAATGTGAAATTCTGTTAAGTAAAGACAATGAACGTACCAAAGAATGAATGTGGAAAATATTATATGTAAGACCCACACCGTAGTGTAGAAATGATGGAATTATCAACTATTGACGGTAAGTTCGTTTCTTAACGTTTCCTCTTCAGCTTTGGTCTTATAGCAAAGTTGAGCTTTGGTCTTATAGCAAAGTTGAGCTGCAGTCTCAGCACAAAGGTGAGCAACGGGCTTTGTACACAGTTCAGCTGAGGTCTTAGCACAAAGTTGAGCTTTGTTCTTAGCACAAAGTTGAGCGGCAGTCTCAGCAGAAAGGTGAGCAGCGGGTTTTGTACAAATTTCAGCTGAGGTCTTAGCACAAAGTTATTTGTGTGTAAAAGATATCTGAAAGACATCGTAAGAATAAAAAAAAGTAATATATGTAAATGAGTAATCGAAATGTCAGAGTAGATTTTAAAATAAATGAAACAAAATGATATACTAATTTAGACAATGATAACGAGATTATATTTGAAATTGACATTTGCATCTTAAGCGGGATGTAAGTTTGTCTCTACGTGAATTTCACTCACACACACACATAAAGATAGATATGTACATACATATATATATATATACATACATATATATATATATATATATATATATATATATATATATATATATATATATATACAAACACACACACGTATATATGATTTTAAGTTGCATTCTATCATAATGAAAATCTATTTGAAATGAATCTCCGTTATTGCACTGCAAATGTATCGTTTGGCTTAGAACATGTAAAAAGAATGAACAGTTAAAGAAATTTGGACTGCAGCTCGATTATTTATTATATGTACATTGTCTAGGACGAATGAT
>OY735200.1:61401135-61471135 GCA_963457665.1 Thysanoteuthis rhombus
TTTAAAAAATATCATGCATTTATAATTATTTCTGTCAGATTATATATCCATGGTGGATTTGAAAATTTAAATAAAATGAATAACATTCGTTGTTTGTTTTTTTTTTTTTTGTCCCTGATCTTTAAAGTTCAGAAATATGGCCGAAAACTTTAAATCTGAAACGTTGCATTGTTTTTACATTCATTGCATTCAGAAAAAAAGTTAATTGGAAAATTGAAAAGAAAGTGTCTTGTCAATAGTCTGTAACAAAACATGTATATGTATGAGACTATGTTTTTTGTTTTTTTAAAAATATATGCAGATACAAGTTCTGTGATTCGTTATCTAGTCATTGTCTGAAATTACTTTGATCCAATCGAAATTTTACGCCAAGTTTTAATCATATTGGGAGTTTTGTTTGCTTTTTAATTGAGTCATTACATTAGAATGCATAAAAGGCGTTCAAAAATGGTTTTGGTGAGTTTCTACTGTATAATCTCACTCCGAGATCCTCATGACCAACGGCAACTCGTAATCTAAAATCCGACGAAACGACATTCGGAATAACGGCTAATTTGACCTGGCTCTGAAATCAGAGATCAGAGATCAGAGCATAGGAATTTGAACTGAATATAAACGTTGACAACACACACACACACACACACACACACACATATATACATACATACATATATATATATATATATATATATATATATGTAATTAATATATGATGTGAACAATAGGAAGTGAGAAAGACTTAGTAGTAAAAGTGTATGGAAACTTTATTTATTTATTTGTTTATCCATAAATATATTCATTGGCGAGCTAAACATGTTTTGGTGGTTTTCCCATCTTCAGTAACATGTACTCTGTGTTTGCGTGTATATGAGTGTGTGTGTGTGTGTGTGTGTGTGTGTGTGTGTGTGTACCATTCAGTGCGTGTCTGTTTGATAATCATAAAGACGTTCTTGTTGGAACTTTTTTTTTGCTCGGCACTGATTTTAGTCTATAGCAAATCTAGCGGCTTTGGATCGTGTTAATGAATAAAGAAATGAGTCTCGTGGTGCTGGGTGGTTGAACCTGCTTCAATTTACGGAAGCAGCCTTATAAGCAAGCTCTGCTCTTACTAACTGAGCTAGTGAAACTCTCATGGAAAGACCGATATCCGAGCAGATTATAATATTAAGATATGCGCTCATACTCTTACATTGCCATGAAAATGTCGTTGCCTGCTTCCAAGGTGGACATGGGTTCGATTCCTAAACGATATGTCATTTTTTTTAGGCCGCTCGAATCGCTATCGAGTAAAATTGTAGCCGAATAAAAAAAAGTTTTTTTTAAAAATGTCTTTATAATCATCACATTCTGACGGATGTAAATTGTCCATCTACTGATATCCAATGGTCGTATTAAGGAACACTAAAAACAAAACTTCAGTATCAACGATTGTAAATAAAAAAGAGATCAGTATGAATGTCCTCGGAGTTCTGAATCACAAAGAGGGTATCGTTAGCTCAGTTGGTAAATGCCTGTATATTTAGCTGCTTCCTAAGTGAACGCAGGTTCGATTATTTTTTTTCATTTATTCACACGATCCTAGGCTGCTCGTTTCGCTTCAGAGTAAAATCGGTGCCGAGCAAAAAAAAAAAAAAAAATTACCGAAAACTCTTTATAATCATTACAATCTGTCGGATGTTTATTATCCATTTACTAAATTTCATTAATATATACCGAAAATTTCATGAAGTTATACATTGATCATCATCATAAGTCTTTCATTGTCCGTCGTTGGACATCGACTTTCGCCAGGATCCGCTACATTTCTCTATCATGGGCGTTGTGGAGCCAGTATTTTCTGAATTTATCTAGTTCATCTCTCCATCTCGTTTTTGGGCCTCGGTTTTGCATGTGATTTCTGGGGATCCATTTTGTGAGTAGTGATGTTCATCGGTTGTCTGCCATTCTTGCAACCTGACCACCGATTGTAATTTGAGTTTTCTAGTAGATTCTAAGATGTATCAGACTCTTGTTTTCTCCCTGATATACTGTGTTGTCTTGCGATCTCTCCATGTGAGGTTGAGCATGATTCTGTAATGCGTGCATTGCATGGTTCTCAGTTTGCAAGTCTGTCTCTTGGTTAGGTTTCATGTTTCAGCTCCATAAGTTACTATTGGGAGGGCGCATTGGTTGTATACATTTATTTTCAGGGTTAATGGAATTTTTTTTTTGTTATATATATTGATATCAATGATTTATTTATCATTCTTTATGTTTTTGAAAAAAAAATTCCCTGACCAGTTTCGATCGCATAATCATTTTCAAAAGGGAGATGTGGATCAATGGGGGTAGGCAGTATTGACGACAATTTAAAGTTTTCATTTCCCCTTTTAGTTGACTTCTGGTGTCTCCTTTGACCTCTTCTGTTTCATTCTCGCCTACCAAATATCTGTTTTATTTGCTCCATCCTTTTTATTACTTTGTTGTCATTGAGGTCAGAAGAGGTTATTGCGGAGTGGCTGTGTGCGGTATAGTGTGAGATTTTAGATTTTGCCTGGCTATATATGAATTAAAATTGTAGTATTAGTTCGTAAAACTTGTTAAAGTGTAAATAGCTGTTATATTTGTGGAATGCTCGAATTAATTTACAATTGGATTTTGAACACGCAGGGTTGAATTGTTTACACATAAGGTATCTAGATTGATATTTATAGCTAATGTCAGATGTTCATTATTATTACTATTATTATTATTAATAATAATATTATTATCTTAATGGTTGTTATTGCAGAAGTATTATGTAGATGTGGTACGTTTGTTGGTGAAGATTTAGGTAAAAAATTCCCCTACGGCACCATTTGCCCGTGTTCAAGCCCTGATAAAAGCAGGAATTTTTAACTGAAGCACATAGACCCTCTCTACTTCATTTCAGGCATTTCTGATACTTGCACTCAATATATATATATATATATATATATATATATATATATATATAATATATATATATATATATATATATATATATATATATATATATATATATATATATATATATATTATATATATATATATATATATATATATATATATATATATATATATATATATATATATAATATATATATATATATATATATATATATATATATATATATATATATATATATATATATATATATATATATATATATATATATATATATATATATATATATATATATATATATATATATATATATATAATATATATATATATATATATATATATATATATATATATATATATATATATATATATATATATATAATATATATATATATATATATATATATATATATATATATATATATATATATATATATATATATATATATATATATATATATATATATATATATATATATATATGTATATATATATATATCCAAATAAATCATATATTATTCTGATTTATATTGGATATTTTCTGGATTCCGTCGACTGAAGAAAGTAGTTTTCTGAAGGAAATTATTTCGTTTCACCTAGCTAGCTAGCAAGGTAGATAGCAAGCCATCAATGCTATTTAATCGATACTTTCGACATTTTTTTTTCTTTTGCGCAAGCGCACCGATCAATAATGATCCCGAAACGTCAGTAACAGGATCAATAAGACACGGGGAAATTCAGTGGAAATATTCGCACAAATGCCTTGAAGATTAGTTCGATCCCCGGAAGCTTGCCATTCTAAAAACCTCTATGTCATACGTGTGATACATACGCGTGATACTGATTTTTCTGCTTGATTACGTTATATTCGTAATGTGTACTTCCGTACATTTCCTAAGAAAGGCAGTCAATTCATCGGGAGTATATTTGGTGCAAAGACCTCTCGTGAGATGTAGAAGATCAACACGAATCTTTTTTAGTTGTTGCAGAAGAGTTATAATCTCTTCAGTTGCCGTATTTTTCTTTTATTCAAGTTTTTTTAAGTGTACGTTAAGCTCTGTATGTTGTGCGTTTCTTTGTTGGGGTTTGTCGACCAGCCGCTGTCTTATCTTACTTGACAAAACGAGATAAAATAATAACAGTTGACAATTGGGAAAAAGATATAAACGAGGGTCCAAGTGGGGAAAAGGGGTGGAGAAAGAAAAGTTCCTCTTCAACGTTTAGATTCACTTTATGCAGGAAATCAAAAGTACCGAAATAGGGAAGACACTTTAACCCTTTTTTTTCATTGTTCAATTCTTGCCTTCTTTTATGGGCTACTTTATCGTCTCCAAAGCTTGACCTCTCAGATTAAAATTTAAATGGCCCACTATGTAAATTCAAATAAAGGTAAAGCATTTATATGCAGAGTGTGTACGTATTGAAAGTACGGGGACATTTTGAATATCTTGAGAACTGTTTGCAGAGTCTTGATGTAACTATGCAGTCGATCAAAGGGTATCTTACTGCGCATGCGTGAACTGACAATCTTTCGGCGGTGAAAGCTCATGGAGTGAGTTTGTATACTTTGTGATTGTAACATTAACAAGGATAAAGCAAATAGTTCGTTATGTCTCTCGGGGGGTACGTGGTCAAAACATCGAATCAGCCAGCTCTTTAGGTCCACATGCAAGTAGTAAATAAATTTCTCTTAGTGGCTTCTGTTTTTTTCCCGAAGCGATTTGTGGTCATTGATGAGGTTGAGGGAAACGCGACGAGGCAGCTGATGGCGATCCTAACAGATGTATCTGCAGACGGTTTCGAGAAGTAGGAGAGGCTATAGGATAAGAAAAGTACTATGAAGGAACTAGTGCACCATTGCCCGATGCAGGCTATGCTTTTTGGTTATGCTAAATGGTTGGATACTTTTCGGGCAAATTTCGTACGTATTATCCTTACCACATTTTCGTAAAAAAACAACCGTGGTTCACATCATAAACCAATCTTTCTCCCCTTTTCTTTTTTCATCAATCTTTTGCTCCTTCATATACATCTTCTAGAGTTCCTTACAAGATGCTCATCAATTACAGCGTACCCTTATCTTTCAGACATGCGCAGATCATGGTAGCATAGCTCAACAAAAGTAGAACGCTACCTCATATGAGATAAGAATTCTTAATGTCACAGGTCATTTGCCTGTCAGATATTTGCTCGTATGATATTTACCAGTGTGATTTTTTCAGGCATCGTACGATTATGGCTACTTGTGAGGTTGACTATGAGGGTAACAGCCTTTCCCTTCCATTGCATGGGCAAGTAGGGGTATATGAATACTTATTGGTTCCCTTCTCCCTCACCGATCATAGCACACCGGTGTTGTAACAATTTTGTCATGAAATCATGCAACTTTCGAAGTATAACAATTGATACATGGATATTGCATTTGATTGCAAATAAAATAGTTCGATATAATTATTGTAAATATTGTTTGAGTTTTCAACCATAGGCGATCAGGTTTTGGCAAGTAGAACATATAGGAATAAAATTTGCTTACTATATTTCGCTTTATGGCCCAAGCTTATTATAGTACTAGGTCACACATGTTGGTTACATAATGAGGTTCGAAATCATTACAATAGTTATACTGCAATATAATACAGATAATCACGAATATATGTGTAGGTAGTTATTGTATATTGTTGCTTTGAAGCAAATTTATCATCTTTTTCACTTCCTTCACAACGTTTCGGCAGAGCCTGCTTACATACCATAACTTAATCAGCAAACGGCGGACAATAATGTCCAGTGGGAGCGATCTATCAAGAAGGAACAAGCAATGGATTTGAGATTCCGAAGGCACATCTCGAGAAATAGAGGTGCTTCGTAAGTTCAACGAGAGGTCACGATTTCACTGCTGAGGTCATAAAGAAACATTCAGTAATGCAAGCTCCTGACATGATGTGTCAAAGATGGGGATATGCACGCTTCCCCAGAACAATCTTGACAACATTCCAGAACACAAGGGGAGCCCAAGGTAGCCAGGCAGATGGAACAGTTGCGAAAAAATCCCTAAATAAACAATAAAGACGAAAAAATTAGTCTTAACCAACCAGTGATTCAAGTAACCTGACAAATTAAGATAAAGAATGCTCGTTGGTAATCTGTATTTGAATATGTGATGATAGTCAGCCCTCAGAGATTTCTCGTCGATCAGACAATTTTTGGACAAAACATGAAGATAACTCTAAATAACATCCTAATACTTGATATTTGATTCTATATTGATCACTTGCAAAAATGTTCTTCAGAATTACTTCCATCAATTTCGTCTCAATATTGTCTGGAAGATACGGATTTCACTGTAAAAACATTTGTGATACGAAGTTTTCTTCTTGTGTTCATTAAAAGTATAATATCGTCCGTCCTAAAATCCTCTCTTCGTGATGTAATGTCTTGATCAAATCCTAAATTTGGTTGGAAATCAGTTCAGGCATCTCTAGTATAAAGAAACACGAAACAACCATAATGACAAGACAGACTCTCCTAATCGCTCGAATCATGTCCTTCCCTCCTGTTATAAATATCGAGCAAATGTCTCTAGACAGAAAGACAGAGAACAAGTATAGAAAGATTACGGGATTTTTATATCATTTCGATATCGCGAATGTTGAGAAGCACATAAACGTGTCTGTTTGAAGTGAAAAGGTAAGACTGCAATGTAATAATCTTGCAGTGATGGAGCCGAGCGGTTTGTCACGGAAGTCAGTCTTGAATGGATTTAAAAAGTAGCCAGCTACACGATAGTGACATTGACAGACATTAACAGACACGGAACTGCTTGTTCGGTATCTGGAAGCTCTTGGATTGGAAGAGATAATATTATCATTTTACACACGTTGAGTTTTAACTGTGGAAGTAGCCCGTGGCCATCACTGGAGATCAAGCGACAGCAAAATTCGTCAATTCTCTAGCACTTCCCTTCATTATTCTAGCTGATTTTAGAAATACTTTCGTTTAGAAGTTTCTGATTTTTGCCCCCACCTTTGAATTCTTCTAATCTATTCGAGGGCTTTTATGAGCACTCCAATGATGATGGGTAAGATTGCCAATTTTGTATTCTTATCTTGCTCTTGCAAGATCAGAGGTTCAATTTCACACCGTTATCTGCTGGAACAGTGGGATCCAAAATCTGGCATATCCTCTTTCTTTGTTTACGATGACTGGGTCTAGCCTTTTCCGTCGGGATCGGGTAATCGAATTCCATTTTAAAATTTTAAACAATTTTCTCTTCTATTCTATAGGGTACCTGGTTTGCATGGTCAAATTATATAATAGAGAATGCTCCTTTTTTTATTATTATTATTATTATTATTATTATTATTATTATTATTATTATTATTATTATTATCATCAGCAATCTCACACCAAGTGGTATCCGCTAGAGTTTGAGTGACAGCAAGTCTCCTCAAGTCTCCAGCCCTTCTCTCTTAGTGCTCATAGGTCACAGTAATACTGTGGTTTACAGTTTCTCACCGGTTGCCCAGTGGTCATTGCTGAAGGCTGAGTGACAATAAGTCTCTTCAGGTCTTCAGCCAACATCTCCTCCCTCCCCCATCCATCATGTCAGTGCTATGGCTCACATTTCCGCTTTCATTTCCTTTCCTCTGTTGGGTTACTATTAACATTTAACGTTGCAGTCTTCATATTTCTAACACTTTCCTCTGTATCCGCGCAGTTCCTAGCAGTGCTGTCGTCTGTACAGTCTCTATCCTTCCCCTTATCCCGATTTATTGACAATGATGATGATGTGGCTTTGTTTGACATAGTTGTTACCAATGATAAAAACCGAAAAAAGGCGTCGTTAGAATCAGTAAAACTCTGGAAATGGTGCCGGAGTAATGAGGAGATTTTTAGTCACTTGATCCCCAGCTAGAACTACCGGTAACGGCATGAAAACTCAGTGAAGTACTTTGAAGGAATCTGCTGATGTTTGAATTCTAGTGGTGGCCAGCACGCACTGTTGGTGCTGTGATGATGATAGCGATATCAGTAATAAAATATATCAATTATATATGTCAGTGATGGAACTACTGCCCATGGCAAAATATGTATATAGTAATATCACCACTCCAACAAGATGTTCATCTAACTTTTTTTCTTCTTCTTCTTCTTTTTTTAACTTCATAACAAATCAATAAATCGTATATCTGACATAAAATAATTCCCATTTAATACCTGGATTTTCTGGCTACATGATCTATACGTCAAACAGAGCCAATTAAATTATTCAAATTATTGTCAAATTTTTCTGGATCAAGTGAAGGAAAACATAACTACTTACTCAACGTTGAGGAAAAATTCAATACTTTCTTGCTGCTCTTCCAGCTTTCATGACGGCCTTAATCCTTTGCAGCATAGATTCCGTTAACGAGAGACAATATTCTCCATTAAATCTCCTTGAATAGCTGTTGACAGATCAGCTTTGGAGGATGGAGCCTTATCGTGGACCATTTGAAAGAAATTCCACTGAAAATTTTGGGTTGGATTGAGACGCAGACTGTTTGCTGGCCATATCATCGAGTTGATATGCATTTCCCGAGGAAAGGCTTTAACACTCTCTGCTCTCTGGTAAGATGCATTATCATCCAGAAATATTTGACTTAATGGCTCTCATCTCCCTGATCCTCTACCTGACATTGTAACCTCATATCATAAATGAGTGGAGAAATCTGCTTGTTCTCTTCACGCGGACGTCTATATATGTTTCATTGGAATAGAAGTAGACGAAAGATTAAGCATCGTTGCCCCAGTCCAACAAGTCATTACAGTCGGCAAATACTCTCTAAAAGACCCATTCGCATATCCAGACATTTACGGGTATTTGTTTTGGAAATGTGAATTACAAAACGATTCCATGATCAACTCTCGGCATTGAATAATTCCATAATTCTTTTCTGTATTTAATCAAGAAAAATATGCTAATAATTCAGATATTTTAATCAAATTTGTTCGAATTATACTTCATGGGGTCAAAATATCAAGTTATTGAAGAAAAATTATTTTGATCCATATCTGTGATTTTTTTTTTTTTTTTTTTGCTATGGAGTTAGAAAAGCCCGGTGATTCAAGTGTGGTGATCCCATATTTTTGCCATGAGAAGTATTATAAGTAGTAGTCACAATGGCAGCAGTGGTTGTAGTCGGGGATAATCTTAGTAGTCACAATCTCAATCAATGTTCACAAAAACGTATATTCTTAGTTATACTGTCTTTGAGACAATGCCTTTCCACTAAAAGCTATATTGATAAGTCAATCGATTTTAAAGAGGACACGAAGTAATGCTTTACCCAGGTATATTGTTGGTGTTTTTCTTGATTTTCTTTGCTTTGTTTGTTTTATACTATTCAATTTCAGAAAGTTTATGTTTTAAAGTAGAGACAAAAAAAAAAAAAAATAAAAAAGTAGAAAAATACCCACCGGATAGCAACACTGGTGAAAACAAAAGTTTCCATAACAGTAATAGAAGTTAACTTAGAAATATGAAAACAGCTAGTGTGATTCATTCCGTACACTTTGCAGACATAAACCGGGAAGAAACATTTTCAAAGAAATCAATAGCTAGACGATTTACATATCTAAGCATGAAATCACTCGATGGGTGGGATGCCATGAAGAAAGAACTATTATATAACTGTATCCTTCTTATGCCATAGCACGTTAGACTTGTCCATCATCATCATCATCATCATCATCATCATCATCATCATCATCATCATCATCATCACCACCACCATCATCATCATCATCATACTTTTATCGCCCGTTGTTGTACATAGACCTTCTGCAGGATTCGCCACACCCCTCTATCAAGTGCGTCGTGGAGATAAGACTTTCCGAACTTGTATAGTTCGTCTCTCTATCTTGTATTCTGTCAGCCTCAATTACGTATGTTATCTCAGGGGATCCATGCTATGAGTTGTGATGTTCATCGTTTGTCTGCTGTTCTTTTCAGCATGATCAGCCCATTGCCATTTTTAGTTTTTTTTAATGGTTCTATGATGTCTCGGACTCCTGTTTTTCTCTCTCATAAATCGTGCTGTCCTGTGATTTTTCCATGGGAGGTTGAGCATGATTCTTCCTTGTGCACGCTTCAAGCTTCTCAGTTTGAGGGCCAGTTTCTTTCAGCTCCATAGGTGACAATCTGAAGTATCAATACAGAAAGCTTTACTCGATAGAAGTAACCATATACAAACAGAAGAGCGCGGTTTCAATCGACATTATTCCACTCAAAGCCTATCTAGGAAGCCAAGGAATTACCGAACCCGACCAACTCATGTCTCGAACGATTTCCTTTGATAAAACGTTGTCAATTAATCGTGATTTTTTGGATTCTGTTTCCTTCATTTCCGTTCCACGATTCTTAATTAATGACCAGAGAATAACGATATGGGAATTGTCATGAAAAACAACAGAAATAGGACAAAATAAAGTCTAGACAAAAATTGACAACGATAGCCTATCAGTTTTCGAGTGAGAAATACGGGCAATGATATACTGGCTAATTTAATGAATCTTAGAAGGTTGCCAAAGGAGACTGGGTAAATCGTAATATACTATATCGCTTCCTGACAGCTCGCTGAAGTATTAACGGTGTGACTAATCGAGTATTAAAATACATTCCACAATCTTTACAAATCATCTGTAAGTGACCATAGAATATAATAAATCACGACCGCGGCAACTAACTAACTAACTAACTAACTAACTGTTGGTTTAGATAATCTTTCTTGAATCTTTTGAAAGAAATACTGGGTGTCCAAAAAGTAAACATCTACTTTGACAAAAAAAAAAGGATATTGGAAAAATGAGCCTTTTTGCTCTGTATATGCTCGATGTCCCAATCATCATCATCATCATCATCATCAGTCTTTGAACGTCTGTCGTTGGACATAGACCTTCCCCAGGATTTGCCACACTTCTCTGTCATGGGATGTTCCTATAGTAACCATCTATTTGGTAAAATAAGATAGATTTCAAACATCTGTTGTGTTAACATTTTAGTATGTACAGTTAAGTACAGAATGGTATTTTCTTTCCCTTAGAATCAATGTATGGTTATATTTTAATTTCTATTTCTATGTTTTTAGACATATCATCGATCTTTGTCAGTAATTGTATTCTCAAAATGCTGCAAAATATGTTGAATATGTGGAAGTATTGTACTCACAGAGGGAAAATAAACAATATGTTCGACATCAGAAGTTCTCCAATTACCCACAGCACACATTTTCGAGTCGAAATTTGCAGAGTAAATGTCAGTTTCTTTGGAAGTGAATTCGCGCCCCTTGGAAAAATTTTGGTTTGAAAATGTTTTTAACCAAGTGGGATTTTTGTAAAGGCTATTAAAGTTAGAGCTGTAAAACCAGATATATACATTTTTTGAATCTAGACGCATGCGACACAGGGTCAATATTTTTTCCTCTTTTCAATTGTTATAGCTCAATAGCCGAGTGATTAGAGGTTTGGGAAAATCCTCCAAGTTCAAACTCCAACGGATATAGAATAATTTTCTGTCTGTACAATTTTAAGTGTTTTCAAACTATTCTACTAACGAACCATCTGGTTATTTTTCAGTTGTGATGAGAAGAAAATTATCATGTTTTCGAGTGGCATTCTATTTGCAACGTAATTATAATGCTAAACTAGACATTCGCTTCTGATTCCTTATAGAGAAACTGCACTTTTGAATTCTTCTTTCTCTCAGAGCTAATGTAATTTAAACTGTATCAGTATGTTTCGAATAGCATTCAGCGACTATTTTTAAGAGTGAATTTGCCTCAAAAAATTATAATTCGTCAGTTTTTCAGGGGTCTGCATTCGCCCTCAATGATAAATATTTATCTATGTTTTTTGTATGGTTTATTTGGGACATTCTCAAAGACTATTCATGAATTGATACAATATGTATATTTTGAATCAGCTCCATTTATTTAAAACTACGTAGGGAGCTATGCTTTTCTAGAATTCCCTTTCGGCGCTTATTCGTGGGATTCAAAGTCATGTATGCTCAAAAGTAGAGTTGTTAGAACTCCGGAAAATGTTATAGGTGCACCAGGTTCAAATTCTGACGGAGTCAGTTCATTTTTTTTCTTCCATTTTCATACGCTTTCAAACCATTCAAACTTCCCGGAAATATGACAGTGTTGAAGAAACAAATTTTCAGTTTTTAGAGGGGGACCTCTTTACAATGTAGTTATAATGCTAAACTGGACTTTCATATTCTGTTCGGCGTAAGGAAACTATGTGTCTTGATTTTTTTATATTCAAGGTGCTAATCTAATGTTGACAGTATAATGTTATAAAGTACTAAAGTTTGTACGTCTGTAAGTATATATGTATGCATGTTTGTACACTGAGAATTTGGGGACTGCCCATCAGAGAGGAAGAAGACAGACATGTTCAAAATGAACAAATTTTCATTTTACCTACATCACTCAACATTAGTTCAAATTTTTGAAGATACGAAAAAAAAAAAAAATAGAACAATATTAGAGCTATTTGGAGTTTGTGTTCGTGCTTTTAGAAAAATGTCTGTTGTGAATTTAAAAAAAAAATTCATGTAGGATTTTCTCAAAAACTAGTAGAGTCAGAATCACGAACCTATCTTTATATATTGAATTGGCATCATCCACAAAGGTTTTTCATCGTGTAATTGAACATACACACATGTGTCAATGCTGTGGGGCACTCATTCGTAGTCTTCAAAATCATGAAATTTCAATCGCAGAGTTTTTAGAGGCTAAAAAAACGTAACAGGCAGACTGAATTCAAATTCTGAGAAAAAAGTCTTTAACCTTTTTCCTATCAATTTTGAATGTTTCAAACCTATCTGACCACTTCCAGGTTAGAAACCAGAAGGTCTCAATTCACCTGCAGCAATCAATTTTCGGTTGGATTATACAACAAGAAATTCCGGGGAGGGGGATCTCCGTTCGCATTCAGACGAAAAAACAACCCCCAGCCCCTCCTCCTCCCCAAAATGAACAAACAAAACAGCTAGAGAAATCAAAGTCGGCTAAATATACCAGCGTTTTGAAAGGGGGTAAATACGATCGGCAAACGGTGTTCAAAACCTTACGGAGCAAATTTCAATTGTTTTTCTTTTATTTCATTAGACTTTCAAACCTTTCGGGAAATTGTCAATTTTGAGCGGAAATATTTTATAAGAACGGAAACTATCAACAATTTGGCTATAATACCAAACTACACCCTTATATGACATCCGACAGAGCTAACCATAAATGCACATTTCTTTTTCTCTCAGTGCTCATTCTAGTTTGACAGTCTACATTAAAGTATTCTAACCCTAACCTGACAATAAAATTTCATTTCATCAACCTTGATCCCAAAATAAACGCAACGGTAAAGATTGGATGCAGTTAAAATCTAATTGTATGCCTTGATGCGCGAACTACTTACGTCATAAGTAAGCATATAAATTCTAATATTTTTAGAAAAAAGTAAATTTTATGGTTGTTGATAGGGAAAGCATGCTTATCCAAGATGCTTGCTGGTCTACATTCGCTGTGACGGCCTGGGTGTGGGTTCTAGCACGACTGCCAAGGTGGAGGGGAGGAGTGCAAGCGCATCCTGTGTTAGGTTTCATGAAATTTCTTTATGATATCATCTGCTTTCTAGTGTTGTTAGATTAAGAGTTTTTTTTTTTGATTCCGCGGGCAACATCGGGTAACCCAGCTAGCCGATTTTAGTTATAGTTCGTACCAAAGTCTATGAGTGCGATTGTTCTCTAAAAAGTCCAGAAATACGCATCACAGAGGAAAAAATGAAGGCAAATCAAAAACCGGTTGGTCACAATTCACCTATGGCACATGGTGAGTCTGTGTTTTTTCTCTCATGGAAAAAGAAAGCTTTCAAATTTCATCAATGAAAATAGATGAGAGCAACAATACATCAGTTAATAATGGGTGGAACGTGTTCAAAATCTGATGGAGAAATTAAAAAAAATAAATTCATGCACATTCGATTTATTCAACCTTCAAACCATCCTGATATTTGTCATTTTTGAGAACAGAAATATAAAAGGGGGTTCTATTTAGAATGCTGTTATAACGCTATATCACCTCCTTACTTCCCATTCGACCGCAGACCTGAATTTCTCTTTCTCTCAGTACTTATGCTCGTTTGGCAGTAATCTTTCAAGGGATCTAACCCTAACTCGACAATAAAACATTCTCATCGGAGCAAAGAACCTTACCCTTCCTGTAACTCTAAAACAAACTCAAACGCAACGATTAAACATGGACTCAACTTGAATTCAATAATCTGTTCCGACGTGTGAGCTACTGTTGCCAAAACTGATCAGATAAATTCTCACCTGTCAGAAAAATAAGTTTTTAGAAGAGGTACGCTGGCCCTTGCTGGTCTGCCCAGGAGTCTGTGCTAGTCTCCCTTTTTGAATCTAGGAGATCTTAATGAAATAGCATTAGCTTGTCGATGATGTTAGAGTTTTTTTCTTCCCCAAGCAACGCTGGGTTATCAAGCTGATATATATATATATATATATATATATATATATATATATATATATATATGTGTGTGTGTGTGTGTGTGTGTGCGTGTGTGTGTGTGTGTGTGTGTGCGTGCGTGCACAATGTGGAATGAGACAGATTCAAGAATAAAGGTAATGGAGACTATATTTGTTAAGTAACAAATTCATTAATGAAATATTTGATATGCTACACATGTTTCAGGAGGGGCTCCCATTTTGAGTAGCTTGTATGTACCTTCCAGTGTTTAAAAACGAATTTAGCATTAGATGTTTTGGCTTGGAAGCAAAAATGAATAAAATGAACATAAATGTATATACCTACATCAGGAACATCATTTAAATTTAAAATTAATATCTAACCCGTTTAAGATGATGAATAACTCCCCAAAATGCGTACCAGATTGAAACAGTAGAAGGAAAGTATATTTCATTCAATCTATCATTGATTCAAATATATATTTTTCATGATATTAAGAAACGAATATGTGATCCAATAGAAATAATCATAAATTGCGTTATACTATATTGAAACAATAATTTAAAACGATTTTCCGCTATTAAACGTTGGATGTATCATTTGGCCCCAAGTAATAATGATTTTAAGCGGACTTAGATTTACTGAGATCCTTGATGTTGTTTCTCCAGCAGTAAAAAATGAACGTCAGCCGTAAACTGATATTTTCAAATGACCGTATTTAATGTAATTATTTTTTGCAAATTTCAGTATTACTGATTTATTTAATTTTAGCCTCCTCCTAAATAATCAATTTATTTCTATAATTTTTGTACTTTTCCTGTGATGTATACATAAATACATATGGGAATGATGTGATGTTCTCTTACAAGTGAGAGCAAAAAAGATATTAAAATTAATCATCAGAAGAATGTTTTTACACATTCGATCAACAACATTTCTGCTACCTTTGGACTTTCCGTATATCATACAAATTTTTTTTTCAAAAGTACAGACAATTTTCAGAACGTAATTAAACATTAAAAAATCCCTCCCAAAATTAATCAGAAAATATACATTGAAATATAATGTTTGGAAAAAAGTACTATTTGCACTTTTACTTTACTTTCAAACCTTTTCTTCCACATTTCTGAGTAGTTCACCCACTTTCATGAATAAATATTCACTGTGCACTTTCTGAAATGTGGTAATATATATATATATATATATATATATATATATATATATATATATATATATATATGTATATATATGTATTGTGCACGGTAACAATTACCTTCGAAAATCATGATTTATTCCTTTCGAAAATTCTACCAAAGACTTATTGCATCAGTACCTAATGATTCCACAATACAGAGTGAGGGACCGCGAAGGCATTTTTCTTATCAGTAGCATATAAACATTTATTATTCATGTTTGACTCCTATTCATCTTCATCAATTCATTGGTTGATTTTTAGGTTACGATTTCTCTTACGGGTAAAGCTAAAAAATATATTGAATATTTCCTTTGTGAAGAATTTTATGTGCTTTCAATCAATAACGCCTCTATTACGTTTGGACGAGTGTCAGTTGATAAGGAAAATCTTTTGGGTTCATGGGGTGCTGTCTACGATGTAACTTTAATACCGAGCTGGAAACCTACCTGTCGAAGCTTGTTCTAGATATACAACAACAGTTATGGAAAGGTGTCAAGATAATAGAGAGGAAATATAATTAGAATATAAGTGGTTACAGTAGTAAGTGCCCGTACTATGAACAAATCTTTCAAGCCAAGAATATCAATAACCCATAGAAACCAATGTAAGATAAAAAGCAAACGATGTATTTTAGGTTCTAAAAACGTGACTATAAAAATAAACGTGTAGGTTGAAGTAACTAAGTTCATTGGTAGGCAAACGCCTGAATATGAACAAAAGAGCTCGTAAGTAGAGACAACAGACCTACCTTAGAACAAAATTTGATATTGTGGAATACAATAGACACTCGACAATAGAAAAAAACTTCGTGGCAGGGACTAAAAAAGACGAGAGAGCTATCCAGAATAAACTACTATTGATTGATTTCATTCGTCTCTCTCTTTCCTTTTGGAGATCCTGCCGATAGGTGATGATTAAAAAGTTAGTCACAAAAGACTTGCAAGGTTATTAAATTCCACCCATTGTAAGTATCTTTTGATACCATATGCCTATCAGTGTATGATAAGGTCACCTGTTGTTCAGCAAGATAGTCTCGTTGACCAATGATCGTTTGGTAGTTCGATCCCTGTTGGGTGATCCGTAGAGTTTCCTGCTAAAGTTGGCTTACATCAATAGATATCTATATTCGAATTCTCTCCCAGTATATTCAGGTATATGTGTGTGCGTTACCCACCGTAGAAAAGAGAATAATAGAAAATTTCGACATTTGATACATACATATAAGTACATACGCAAAAGCACTGAGCATTTGTTGTACAGTCATGCTTAGCGAGTTAGTTTCACGGGCTATTGCCCGTAAATTTGATCCACGTTGGGCGTCCTATTATTGTAACCCAATGCAAAACTACGTTAGGCCTAATAGATGCCAATGACAAGCCCAAGTAAGATCAATGCGCTGGCATAGACATTCATTTATTTAAATACAAACACATACACACACAAGCCTGCGCTAAAAAAATCTGACCGGATTTGTTTATTTGTTTTCCTTACAACCGATAATAACAAGCTACGTCGTAAGAACAAAAATACAGATTTCTAGACAACCAAGTAAGATGAACCCAATTTCCCAGTAACTTTAGGAAGTAGCATTGACATATTTTTCCTGCACTGATACGACCTTCTGCAGTCGACTGCCTCAAAGGACAGATCGTGAGTCTGTTGTTCTGCAGGTCGACCGGAGAGAATACAGAAACTGAGATCATATCCGAAAATTTTAATCACACAAATAATGGACGATTACTTTTGCTTTAGGCTTCATCTTTGTGGCTTGTGAAATTTTAATCATGAAGATATTACTCCTAGAGTGTTATGTAGTGCAGTTGCTGGTGGAACAAAATGCAATACTGACGATCAGTTTTGGAATTCAGGAGAAAGTGGATTTGAATTTTGCAGTTGAGACAAGAATTTTCCCTCGGTAGATCAGTCAAACATTAGACATCAACGCATGCATACTATTAGTGCTGGACAATTAAATAGATCAACCAGGGATAAGTTTCGCGCATTCATAAGTGCACAGCATATATATATATATATATGAAAGAATCTTCTCATATTCCAGTTTCTTAGGTACAAAAATTGTGGTCAACAATACGATGATTGGTTACAAATGATGAAATATAATATCATACGATTTCTGAAGTCAATATCACACTGTCTATAACTTTTGCGAAGAGAAAATTTTCCAAGATACCTGACTTCAGTTATGTAGTTGCGAAATGATTGGCACAAACTCGGAAAATTGAGTACAAATGACTATAAATGGCCTTTTGTAACCTAGGATGACTTAGAAAAAAACTTTGCTTAGCCTGTTACCTTCAATGCGTGAGCATGTACCAATATTTTCATTTCAGCATCCTTGGTGCAAAACCGTGGCGTTCAACTCTTATAATTAGCCATAAATGACCTTCGGTGACCACTAATGACCATGGAGTTCAACTCTGCATTGCAAATTGAAAGAACGTACCTCTGTTTTATTTCCGTGTCATAGGTGCTAAATTATGGCCAGAAACTTTGAAATTCATTTAAAAATGACCAGCAGTGTCCTTGGATGACCTCAGAAATCAACATTACATAGATTTCAATCTTTGCAGTGAGAATATCTACCTATATGCTCTATTACAGCACCCTTGGTGCAAAAATGTTGCCTGATGCTCTGGAAATTGGGTAGGATGACCTCAAATTCCCTCCAAGGTCAACTGGCTTAATATCAAATTGAAAGGACTCGTCATTTTAGTGAAGAAGAAACATGAATAAACAAACAAACAAGCAATTGGCCTGGATCAAATATTAATACAAACACACACACACACACACACACACACACACACACACACACACACACACATATATATATATATATATATATATATATATATATATATATATATTGGAAAGGAAGAAGTGCATAAAGTGGAATTGCATAAGTAACGGCTCCCCTGCATTTGAATTCAACTCGTTACACTGAAAGAATCGATTTTTTTTCAAACGGTATGCACGTGATTCATTCATCAGCAAAATTGTTACCCTCTAGTGAAAGGGCCTATTTTTCAAGGAACTGAGAACCGAGAAAAATCTCACTGCTTATATAAGTACTAGTTAGTTCCCGTGGAAAAAAAATCATAGATATTTTGAATTTTCCAATGAAATCATGTATCTAAGATAAGACAAAGTAGTGAATTCGTTTTTGTGAAATTGGAACATAAATCCGAATCGTGGGAAAGAAGCGAAATTGTCACCTTTAAATTGATTCCAGTGTCACAAACAGAAAATAATTGATATTTGGTGATGAAATGAAGATCAAACCGACTAATAATGATTATGGAATTTAGCTCGTTGATCATTGCTATACGATGCACGTCCTGATCCGATATTTTTATCATATTATCAATTAAGTTAGCAGTTTGATTTCAGACTATCGATAGATGAATATCGAGTTAGGATCCAACTCACAAATAAGAGCCAGCCAGATTAGTTCGCTGATCCTACAGGTATATATATATATATATATATATATATATATATATATATATATATATATATATATATCTTGAGCTATTAAAAATCAGCTATATCTAGATCCATACATAGATACTACGACCTATTCATGCTTACGTAGACAAACACACACACACACACACACACACACACACATATATATATATATATATATATATATATATATATATATATATATATATATATATATATGCGTATTGAATAAACCGTGCTCTAACTCGAAGAATAGTTAACAAAATAGAGATATCAATATACGACTAAGAACCCATTTACACACCCACAGCTTTTATCCAGGTATGTGAGAAAAAAGACTCGAGGCAAATGTAATTACAACAAATTGTCAAGAAGCGGTGTACAAATACGTCGCAATACAACGATAAATATTTAAGCATCGATCCCAGTGCAAATAGGCAACAATAACCGCCATGCGAACCAATATAATTTGGTTATGCTTTGGAGAAACGATTCACTCTGCTCTCAAATGGTCAGATCTTGAGTGCTTTCTTTCACGCGTGCGCTTGAGAGCACTAGTTTACCGTTACTCAAAAATGGCGAGCCGTCATTTGTTAAGTTGATTCAACCATTTTTGGCTAATTTTATCATTAAACATCCGCGGCTTAATTTTTTTCATGACCATTAGTTAAGTGCGTACTCAAATGGACACCGAATCGATAAACTTAAACCAACTGTAATAGATAGAAAGGGTGTTGCTTGGTTTGAAACACTTCTTTTATAAAAAGCTTGAATCATTCTTGCAATCATCCAAAATATAAATCATAAAGATCAAAAGATAGTATCGATCCTTATTGATCGCCAATTTGCGTTTCAACTATTTCACACTCAGCATTACTGTTCCTATGTTTAAATGTAAGTCGTAAACTTGACTTAGTCTGCCTCAAGGCTAAAACTCCTCACACAATAATAATGGTCTGTTAGACAAGACCGTTTACTATCTTTTACTCCATGGCATGACGTCTTCCTACAACACATCGAAAAGTATCGTCGTTCTAAGAGCTCGACTTTTAATTTGACTCAAGAGCAACCCGTTAGAGATACGTAACTATTTCAGCCATCAATTATTTACCAATCTACGCTTAATCTGACTCGAAACTGCAGTATAAAAGCAAGTAGTGAAATATGAATCAACCTAAGTAGCTAATGGTCGTGATACGGTAGGTGCTTCGTGTTCATATGCTTATATCAATTAATTAGAACTCATATTTCCCTGAGGAAATCTAAAATGATCTGGATGCTGGATTGAATCAAATATGTTTTTGCACTCTAAGAAGTCATTTAAAAGAAGAAATAAAATGTTAACTACAGCCGCATGACGAGAATGAGCGTTGGTAGCATTTTCTCCTTTGTAATCATGAACACAAAAGCCAGTTTCTGAATAATCTTAATATTGATAAAGTGTAATACGCGATATAAAACAGTTGAAACGTTGATCAATAAACGATAAGAATCAATACTTTTCTTTTCATTTAGATTTATTTATATTCAGGGACTCACTGAATGCTACTGACCTTCATTTATTGTTTAGATTCTTGTGCACTAGACCAAAGAACGCCAATACTATTTGTAGAACACGAGCACTTGTCACACGTTTCATAAAGAAACAAGCAAAAGCAGGGAAAAGAGATCCCAATTTTTTATATTATCACATAATGTAGTGAATGTAGCAAATACCGAATGCATATTCACTGTTTGGTGATCGTAACACAATGGTGACTAACTCACGCTTTCTTTATATGGTAATGGAACGGGCCATCATATTTACAGAGATGTTTTTTTCCAGTGACATATTCTCCCCAGACAACACCCCTCCATTGAACCAAAGAAGGTAGTGTCAGGGATATTTCCTGGTGTTTGTTGCGTGCTAAAAGGCAAGGCCGAGGGAACAAGTAAATTTTTAGCCTCTTGCGTACATACGGGAGAGGTTCCTATTTTATAAAGAGGCAGCATTCCACCTTAGCGGTAAGGTGCATAAATATAATGTTGTAATTATGCAGCCTCTGATTTTATTCCGTATCGATCCTCGGTAATCTGAAGCCAAAGATCTACTCTTGCAATATATGGTTCCAGGGTACAGTTCCCCCGAAGTAGAGGTGTAGGGATTGGACAATTCCCTGATATCTGTAGCGTACTAAATGGCTTGACCAAAGCGACGAACACTTTCTATCTACCTCCAGTTTTAAGCCTTTTACTATAGTGCGTGTGTTCCGTCACTGGAAAGGTCCTGGGCTACATTACGCTTGGTTGGAAGGTATATAAATATCATTATATCATATGAGATTACATAAGCAAAGATCACATTCAGATTTTTTCAAAACTGATTCTAAAGTAGAGGAATCAAATCATTACAGTTTCCGGTTCTGGAATGTGTTATGTAATATTGATATATTTTACACCAACCAACCTTCGAGCGTATGTCTTTAATTGAATGAGATACGATATCTGGCAGGTTGTTTTGGGGTTATCTTGGGGAGAAATGTGCTATCACACACCCACAAACACACTCACCCCCGCACGCACGAACACACACAAACAAAGAAACAAACAAGTGGGAAAGAAAAAAAAGACCAATCGTGCTTAATTCCTTTGACGGTGTTATGGTGGGTTCAAGATAAGAAAAATATCCAAGTTCACGGAACTGGTATATGATTTAAGTAGGTCTCCAATTTTTTTTTGAAAGTAAGGTTCAATTTCTGTTATTCCTCAGAAAGCAGGCGTCATCGAAGCAAATAGAGCAGGGAAAAAAGGATAAATAGTATTAAAAGGAAGGCAATCAAAAGACAGCAAATAGCTGTGCTGTTGGGTTAAAATTAGAGTTTTGCTGACTTCCGCCTCTGATTGACAAAAGAAGAGTAATACTTTCCCCACTTCCTACCTTCGCGTGACACTGGAATGTTCCCCGACCGCTCGCCACACCACTTAGGAATTTTCTTTCAACAAATGAAGTGACAAACTGTTACGGTTGATATCTCTGCGTATTTGAGAACTTCACAAGTCAAAATCTATTCAACTTAATGTTTTACCATTTTTTTTTCACGAGTGTCCCTTTCTGATAAAATTCTTATCTGCTTCATTTCTTCTTTCTTTAAAAATCTTTTGAGACACTGTCGAAAAAGAGAAGCTTTCAAAAAGAGATTGTCATCGAAAGAGAAAGAACTTCACATGATGCCATAAAAGGCTGTTTATATTACGTTTTGAGTTAGCTTCTTTATTTCTTCTTCTTTTGTTGTTTGTTTCATTTTTTATTCTCTTGCATCTTGTCCCCATATTTTACTGCCGTTCTCTCTTCCTTTTTTGTCTTTCTTTCTTTCCCAATTTTTTAAATATAAATTTTTTACCGTCTTTTATTTTCACCCAACGCCTTCTTTCATTGTTTTGTTCGTTTTCTTCTGTTCTTTTTTTCTTCTTTCTTTCATTCGTTCGTTCATTATTTCTTTTTTTCTTTCTCTCTTCCATTATTTCTTCCTTCTTTTTTTTCGTCCGTCCACCCATCCCTCCTTTTTCATTCATTTAGAAATACCCCTTTTATTTTACCCAGCTTCATTTTTTTCATTGTCTAGCTTGTTTTCTTCTATTCCCTCCTCCTTTCTTTCGTTCGTTTCCTTCTTTCTTTCTTTTGTGCGTCCTTCCTTCCTTCCTATCTCATTTATCAAAATAAATGTCTATTATGTCACACCTCAGTTTTTTTTTCTCATTGTTTGGTTTGTTTTCTTCCGTACCTTCTTCCTTCTTTCTTTCTTTCATTTGTTCATTCTTTCTTTTTTATTTCTTTCTCTCTTTTGTTCGTCTTCCCTTTCATCTTTTCTCATTTATTTGTATATAGTATGTGTCAGCTGTTTTTGTTTTTCACAGAGATAGCCATTGGTTCCAGTGTAGCTCCGGTAAAGACTGTTTGATCCGTTTTATATGGCTTTGTTCAATGAAATCACCTTCTCCAATGAACAAAGAAAAAAAAAATGAAAGTGAAGAATCTGCGTTGAGCACTCAACCAAGCAGATTGATCCAACATGGCTTCTATTTCCACTTGAGGGTGAAAGACAAATATTCAGGGGAGCCATGTTCAAGCTTTCCTTAATTATTGTGTGGACGATTGCGAATTTCGTCGAATTTTCCAGAAGACTCTCTGAAGAAACTTTAGTCAAAATTAGTTACCAATATCGACGATACATCTGAAAAATAGCCTGTCTATTCTTTAACGGCTCCGGCCATTTTGTCGACCGTGGTATCACCGACACGTAGTCAGCCGTCGTGATGCAGCCGATTCGTAGAAAAACTTTTTCAACGAGGCGGTGAGACGACTTGGCTTTTTGATGATTGCCGTTTCATTGTAATCACTTCTCAATCGTTTACAGGTTAAACATGAAAAAAAAATGGTAAAATTCTTGAAAAATGATTTTATCTCATATGTTAGCCCCATTCGAAGAAGAAGACGATGAAACATACATTCCATTTATATTAAGTTGAACAACAGAATGCTTCGAAAAAAAATATTTACTCACTTTTATCATGGGTAACATTCAACATGCATACACTAAGAGCTAGATATTTGAAAAGTTAGCTAATATAACTTTCATCTGCAAGTATTTTCTCACCAGGTGTAGATCTTGTGTTGAAAAGTAAAGTATTCCATCATTCCTATAAGTTAATCAAACATAGCTCAGTTAAGCTTATTCGTGAAGCAGATTTTACCTTTTTGTCAAAAATAACAACGACTAGTAACTTCTTCAAATGATGTACCTCTCTCCTCGACAGAAAACTTAAATTGTTCAGTCGATAATCTTTTTAAAAAATCTTTCAAAAACCAAGTAGTCCTCCAAAAATCGATTCAAAGAATATACACTAATTCAATGATAAATTGAGTGGATTAAAAAAAAAAATGAAATATTGAAATTCACGCTTGTTACTGCAGACGTGTTTGCAGTATTTTAAATTTGAAATGTAGATTTTCTCCATCTAAATTGAGATTATTTTATTTTCATTTTTAGTTGTAACTCAATATTTTATATATAAAAATGCAACAAAATAATCTAAATCTAGCAGTAAACATCTAAGTTTGAAAATTGTATTGCTTCGTAATTTCTGATATATACTTTTTTTAAGCCCATCAATTATAAACCTTCTGCAAGATTCGCCAAACCACTCCATCATGGGCGTTGCGCAACCGATACCTTCTGAACTTGTCTAGTTCGTCCTGACATCTCATATTTTGCCGGCCACATATTTGCATAGTATCTTTGGGAATCCACGCCAGGAGCTGGGATATCCAGCGATTGTTAGACATTCTTGCAACGTGGCAAGCCCATTTCTTTTTGAGATTTGCAGTGGTTTCCATTATAACTTTGACCTCTGAATTTTCTCTTATAAAAGGTGCTATCTTGTGATCTCCCCATGTATGATTGAGCATGATTTTTTCTTGTGCAATCTGCAAAACTTTCAGCTTGAAGGTCAATCTTCTGACTAGGCTACATGTTCCAGCTCCATAGTGACTTTCGGGAGGATGAATTGGTTGTATACCTTTCTGTTTAGGATTAAAGGTATTTTTCTTGTTCTTGAAGATTGGACTGACTCTATTAAAGGCTTGCCAACATAACGTGATTATTTGCTTAGATTCTTCTGCTTCTGAGGATTCCATGGAGATTCGTTGTTTAAGGTAGCAGTAATGATCTACTTTCTCTAACACCTCGATTTCTAAGTTGTTCGCTGTGTTTTTCATCTACAAATCTATTGTACATAACGTTTGTTTTACTGGAGTTAATGTGAAGACTTACTTCCTCGCTTTCTTCAATCAGTCCGTCTAGCATTCTTTAGAGATCATGAAGGTTTTCAGCAAAAAAGAGCGATGTCGTCTGCAAATCTGAACTTTTTTTTCAATTATTTGCTGTCTATTGAGATTCCTTTGTTATATCAGTCTAGGTTTCTGAAAATCATTTCGAGGCAGACTCTAAAGTATCTGGGTGAGCTAGTCTCACCTTGTCTCTCAACATGAATTTTCAGAGGCACACGTTATTTTTTAAAGTTTTTTTTTATTAAACATTTTTGACAGAACAGTTTAATCTTTCTACTGAGGAGAAAGACGGATCACTCGGACAAGATATTTGCTGTTGTTTTCGACAAAAATGTAAAAACCTCGTTACCATTTTACCGATAATAAAAGAAAGTAATTAAAAAAACACCCCAAAAGATTCCGATATTCAACTTTATGATGGATGAAGATGTGATTTTCCTTTTTCATGACTGATATTTAGGCTTTTTTCAGTTTAGCAGAATCAGAAAAAAAAAAAAACAACAAAAACTTAAGTCCTAATTTTTCTGCAAATTTTAATAATTTTTAGAAATAAGGTGTCGATATTTGTCGGTATATTTGTCTGATCATTTGCAAAAATCATTTAATAATACATGATTTGTCACCTTGTGTCTCCAATGCTGTTATTCGAAATGTAAGATAATTTTTTTCAGATAATTAATTATTCCCCCATTCGTTTTTAACCTCTAAACAGTAGTAAAAAAAATTGTCTGCAAAATATCACTCCCTCCAAATGGTGGACAGTATGCCGTTTCAGAAAACGACCGATAATTTTTCGCTTAGTGATCAAAAAGGAACCGCTGATGATCCTTATCTCGATCGTATGGCTACTAATGCACCAGTCACCATTTTTTCCTATTTCATGCTCCCAGATAAAGTCCACCAGATATTCTGAACATATATACGTTCGTGTACATGCATACAAACACACACAAACCTATATATATATATATATATATATATATATATACATGAGAGAGAGAGAGAGAGAGAGAGAGAGAAAGAGAGAGAGAAAGAGTGGAAGAGAGGGGGATAGAGAGAGGAAGAGAGAGGGAGCATTGGAGGTAATACTGAAAGTTAATGTTCTGAGGAAAGTCTTCATAAAAAAAGGAAATGTCATCTTAGGTGTTTACAATGAACGTGATTGATTGACGCTTTTCTCTACAAAGGATTTTAAGAATCGGCAAAACCTGCTCCCCAACACGCAGAAGTGTCAACATGCAAGCAAAAGAATGATGTACTTGCCTCGGTTTCACAGGTGTAAACGACACCTATTCAATTATTCCATTGGCTAATGCCCCTGCAACCTCTGCAACCCTTGACTCTTGGAAAGCAATAACCCAGCGTGAACAAGGTAATATAACATTGCTAGCTCGCACGACATTAATACAACTATATGAACTCGACCCGTGGACACTATCAAAATAACAAATCCCTCTTAGAAAAGAAGAGTGGGAACTAGAACATCTTTCCATGACTGTAACTCTCTACCGATGTTAAAAGGAAAGTTTGAAACAGCCTCAGAGACAATATCACACTACAGAATACTATTAGCATATTTACGAATATCCCAGCGTAAAACCGTTTTATTTTCAATGTTATATTATATTCAGATGCAGATATTTATTGGAAAAACACAAGCTGAAGATTGCATCCTCAGAACCTAGTGACACTTGCAATAATTGTAGCTCTGCTGTAGATATTCCATAATGTGACACAAACAGATATGCCATATCATTCCTCGGTAGATTTATCAACAGTGATGTAGTGCAAAAAAGTAGCAAAGCAACGCAGGGCTAATGCTCTTGGGGGCACCCACCAACACAACCACTCACCCACCAACCAAGAGAGAAAACTCGAACCTATTTCAAAGACTTTCTGGGGCCATATATCATTAGAATTTCGACGTTTACTGAATAGTTTTTCTTATCGGAGAATTGTTCAAATAGAGGATACTAGGAGTATATAGATAATGGAGGACGCCCCCTTTTCCGGAAAAAAACAAAACAAAACAAGGAAATGCCATCCCCACAGCCGTAACCACTGGTATAAATAAATATCTGTCAGAAATCAGATGATAAGTTGGTTCTCCGGTTGAAGATTTATGCATTCTGTTGAGAACCAAAGTTGGATTATTGCAATGAATGTCTTTTTGAAAACCACTTCTTCTACTATTACTACTACTACGCAAGAATGATTACGTCAAATTGAACCCCGGATTTTCAAAGAAAACGTACAGAATAACTATGATACCAAACAGGATCCTTACTCTCTGTTCAATAAACATATATACATAAACATGTACAATAAGATATGTGTATGTATAAATCTCTAAAGGACTGAAATTCAAGGGAAACTTGATTTCCGTTCCAGGAGTCAAAGTTGAAAGGAAACATTTTCCCCTTCGAGGGTTTGAAAGTGAAGAAAAACTTCCTTCCAACAAGGACTCAAAAGCAAAAGGAAACGTTTTCCAATTAGGGGGTCAAAAGCTAAGGGAGATTTTATTCCTTTTCGCAAGGTCAAAAGTAAAGAGAAACTTTATTGAGAAGCCTGAAAGCCTCAATCTTTTTTTTTTTTAAATTTTCAAATATTCACTCCGGAGTTTACGGGTATTTCAGAAGTACAATATAGTGATCAAGTAATTTAAATGAGAATATTTGTATTAATTGTTCCAAACGTTAATGGTCTATTCTTTTTTTAAAATCTGAATTCATTTCTTTAGATTCAATCACAGTGATTCCGTAGTCTTTGTCTCCTAATCGCTATGTTACCAGGGAAAATATATTAATCCACCGAGAGGGAACAGATCCAAAAACAATACCGCATCCAATGAATATCCAACACATAACACAACTTGTGGTCTGACCGTAGAACAGTTAATCATCGCTCTACAGTAGTTGTTTTAGTTATCATTATCAGGCGAAAGCCATTGTTAGTCGTTAGGTGTTTATGAATATTACGAGTTAATCATTTCTGTGGAAAAATGGCGGCAATATTTAAGTAATTTTGCGATACACTGAAGGTATATGAAAATCATTAAAACATAATGTTGCACAACATTTTCTTAATTATGTTCAATATATCTTCAATAACAAATACATCAAGAGGTAGGGTTTGGTACAATTTATCAAAACAGAAGCATTCATTCACTTCAAAGCGCCATTCTCTCTTTCTTGTACTTTCTAAAACATTTCCATGTTACATTTTATAAGAAGTTATTTCATCATTCGAAAAGAAAGGCTAGAAAACAATCTCAATCTACCGTGATAAGTTCTCTATATTGATTCATACAAAATCTGTGATCAAGAAAGCGTAGATCAATTAGTAAGATGGTTGAAATAATGATTTTAAAGTACTCTACCGAAAACGTAATCAAGTTTACCGTAACATGAATTTCTATTACGAACAAGTTACGTCAGTAGACGTAACCGATGACGTATACTTGACAGACAACACTAGACATCACTAATTCTTGTATGTGTCGATTCATTTTTAACTAGGCTTAAAATCTAGAAAGCCACGACAACTTAAGTACTGCAACGGAATTTCTACTTGAAGTGATTGGGATATCTGCAAAAACACAATTGATTAGAAGAGAAAGGGTAACTGATGTAGAGTAATGGCGAGCAGGCTTGTCTCGCAGAAAATCATTTCTGTAGCGAGTTTCATCCTAGATTCGCACATTTTTGACAGATTAAGCTAAGCTCACCAAAAGGACACCCCGTGAAGCAATAGTAAATAAGCTATTTTCGCAGATTGTTCCTACTGTAGTGAGGTCACACTGGGTGTCCCGCACTTATTTTCTATCAAACTGAATTTAGGTTGAAGGATATCTCCCCTGGAGCAACGATGATCAAACAACTTTAATGAGTTCAATCTCCATCAAGTCTCTTGCAATTATGGCCTTCATTTAGATTAAACTAAATTTGAAAAAAAAAACAACCCAAAAAACAATTAATGACAGTAAGTATAACAGCAGACATAACTCCCTTTTCGTCTCACTTCTCTAGAGCGTTCACTCAAATGAATATTAAATCTCTTGTGTCTTTTTCAATCTTTGACTGTGTGCAAACCATATTATGTCATCATCTTCAAGACTACTAATTACCGAACATTACAAAGACAATTACACTGATTCTATTGGCTTGTGCTTTCCCGAAAGTACTATTACCTCTTCCTGATGACGACACATCCTTAGCATGCCGTTCACCTCATCTACGATAAAGCCAGACTCTTCGGACGGAGCAACCCTAGACCATTGAGACTGGGTCCAGTTCCAACACTTCTGCCTCCAATGATGACGCTCTTGGCTATCAACACTGGTAAGTATGGTTATACTGATGGGCCTGCGTCTATGCAGCTAAATACGCAACGAGGGAATGATACACTATGAGTTAAGACGCACTTTTTCATTCATCTTTATTAGTGCTATTAGTAATTTGTACCACAATAACCTTGCTATTTGGCCGCTGGATACCATGCCGGTATGATCGTTAGTACCCCATCAAGGCGTACCGTTTTGGAAATACTGCGTGTTAAAGCCACTCAAAAATTTCTCTTTGTCCATTACTTGAGGCGAACCTGTTTATATTATTCTAACCTTGACGTGAGCATTAATGGAAAGTAATTTCCAAAGCCCAAAATGAATACATCCGAAGGGGAAATTACTTAACCTTTTTATTAAAGACAGTTTTAAAAAGTTATTTCAATTTTTAAATGGACTTTCGAACCAACATCAACGTATGTCTGTGTGTGTGTGGGGGGTGTATAGACATTGAGTAATTTCTGCTATTTTTTTTTCAAAAAGTAGTATATATTCATTTATCTTAACCTACTCTGCCATAAGGTTACTGTTGCTGGAGATCCAGTGTGAATCGAAATCACACACCAAGGTTTACGAGGCTAGCTTGCTAATTATTGCTCTACGTCAGCGGTCGTTTGTTAATCTCTGCTTGAATTTTCGTGAGGGTCACGAAGGTCACGAAGGTAGAGCTCCTAATAGCAATTGATCTAACTGGCAATGGTCTGCGAGACCAACTTGCTAGCCATTGCACAACAGTACACATCCTTTCCAAAGATTACAAAATAAATTAAAATGACTGGTAGATAATCGAATTTAAAACTGGTTACCTTATTATGCACGCTATCTCCCTGTACATTCAGCCATTCGACAATCCTATTAGAAGTCTTGTTTTCCGTTGAACTGTCTTATTTTGTTTCAATTCTGATCAATGCTAGCTTATCAGAGAAATGGGTATTAGAATCACTCATTCGATAAATGGTGAAGTCACCCATGTAATACTCAGGGGAAGAAATGCGTTTGAAAACGAAGATTTCGACTCCCTGGAATACGTTAGCGTATTTACTCCACCCTGAGAAAAATATTCTCAACTAGACCCACACTGCGGTTGTACGTTTATCAGTGAAGTTAGTTCCCACTGGAATATCCTTGCAAGGGAACTTTGTGCTTGATTACTTGAATATTAAATGAATAAATTTAGAATAAAGGTTACCATGAAATATATGTACTAATAGTACTAATGATATAGTCCATAAGTGGAATGCCTGTACATTTTTCATTACTAACACCGAGTTTGCTATGCTGATACAAACGATTATTTCAAGTTTTTTGCTGGGTCGAATCACTTTGATACTACGACTAGGTGGGTGGCAAGTGGTGCTACCTACATATGATCATATCTCTTGTTCTGATCTCTTTATCTCTCAAATTCTGTTTGCAGGTACGGACTCACGAGAATAATCTCTAAATATAATTTAAGGTATGTAGTGGAAGCTCCTGCCTATACAAAAAGCAATCCATAACCTATTGATCCGAAGACGATTAAAATATAATGGAAAGTGCAAGAATATCAGTATCAACTGTTCTTCATTACGATGTCCCCGCTGCCTTTACTCGTTGCGTCAGCAGCATGGTCGATGATTCTTGTCTCAGCTTCTTCATACTGGCTGCAAGACGGGTAATTCACAATTGTGACTGTAGGGGCTGCATAATATATGGCAGCTCAACATCAACATACGCAGCCTTCACAACTACTTCACTAAGAAAAGCAAACGGCCAGCTCTCTGCTAGAACAGGGACCAGTTTTGTAAAGATTTGGTTTTCCAGTGACACGGCGTCCGTCTTGCCTCTGACGTGAGCTTGCTTTCAAACTGTGTACAAGTCTCAATTCGCTAAATAAGACGCTTTCTGATGTATGAAACAAACAGTAGCATAGTCATTAGAAATTTTGCTACCTTTAGGTAGTAAAAAATGTACCATTACATGCCCATCAAGTATCACAGTATCTGTTGATAACGAGTATTAAACGAGGATTATTGGTAGGTTCGGATATATTGCCGAATTACCTATTAGAGATGGTAGGTGTGATTGATTCTCATGGATGAAGAAGTCATCATGTTTAATGGATCTCGATTGAAATGCAGCAAATTGTATTTCTCATTTAGATTCTGATTTTCTTCTCATACAACTGCGCAGTCAATGTTGTACTGGGTTTTTGCATCTGTCACTTCCTTTGATCCGTCTATGAATTGATCTTGACAAAATTCCTAGTATTTATAATTTTCTTTATATCTTTCACATTTTTTTACCCCGGTGACGAATCCACTAACTACAATATTTCTCGAGTGTAGAATAAGTACATCATTGTTACTCTCTTCAAATGAATCATCCACGTCTTTGCTTGTTGTCATCAAAGGTATTTTAAGTTTGAAATGTGATATAAGAATTTTAACCAGTTAACTTGAAGAGGTTGTAAGGATTTTTTTTCAACAATCTGAGGAGTAATCAGATTAACTATCAAGTTATCATATATCAACTTTCTGGACACAGAATATTCAAAGCAAAAATAAGGGAGATAAAGTACTCATTCATCCCACAGAATATACAATCAAAGACTTTTTGATGCTGCCTTTAAGAAATCTAGGTAACCTGTGAAGGGTATGGTTTCTATGATGCAGAGGAGTTTTCAAGTGGGGGTAAACAAATAACAAACATATAATTCCGACACAAAAGAGGTGAATGTGCAATGATCCATCACCGAATCCTTCTCTTGATTGCTCGCTGTTCCACCTGATTGCATTGAAGTGTTATGTGGCCTTTTTGGGAACAGATATATACCTAAAACGATATTATGTGGTGTTGACATATAATCAAGACGTTAGGAAAATATTTATACAGGGATCTACCCTGAAGATCAACAACTATTTTATCCGTACGCAATTCACGCTTTCACAAAACTTCATGGAAATTCATTGACAACTATTTGAGATGTCTCAAACTGGGATATTGGGAAGCTTTGGCTACTTTGAGAGGACAGATATAATTTGGGCGATATTTTAGAGAAAGTTATTGTGTGTGTATCTACACACTTCCTTTGTTGCTAATTACTCGCTCTCCCACCTAATCTCACTTAAATTCATAGAGAACTTTTGGAGGTATTTTATGGACAGTTACGAGTTTATACGTTGATATATAAAAAAGAGAACGGGATAAAGATGAAATATCTCTGTCAACTCCTGGATTTGCCCCCAAATTTAACCAAGTCTTTTGTATCTCATTGTCGTTCGAATTCATTTGGTAATCTCGGAGATATCGTTTGGACAGTTGGAAAGAAAGACGGAAAGCCTGGTAAAAAGGGAGACGGAAAGTCGCAAAAACATACATATACCTATCCAACTTCGTTTTGCAGAAGTAATGAATCATACCCAGAGAATACTCTTGAGAGTCTGTATCTGCAAACAAAGATATATCGATTAGAACCTGCAGACTTGCAATTGTATTACGCATATGCATGCCAAATTTGGTGTTCGTAAAGAGAAGTCCCTTTCGGACTAAATTATAAGCTCTGTTATGTCTGATACAATACCATAAATATTGAACAGCCTTGGATTGTCCAACTCCTTTTCTATGGTTCGTGTGAAAATATGATAAATATCGCTTAAGAGGAGGCACTCTTGTCCACCGTGGATTTCACTCTCTTATAAGAAGAACAACATAGATACATTTACTATTATTAATAACCTTGTGCACAATAAAAATACAATGATCTGTCTTCATACAGGCAAGTGGTATGAAAACAAACCATAGGCTGCTAAGGATAATAGTAGAAGCGGATATGGATGGAGAAGTTTTACTCAATCAAAAAATAATAATGAAGGCAAATGCGAAAATAGAAAATATTAGGAGAGTGCCCTGGAATTTTGCCCACCTGACCGGCCATAATCTAGAAAATGAGTACTGGAGGCAGTTCTAAAGACTTTTTCAAAAGAAATTACGAATGACAAAGGAACTGGGGATAAGAGGAAGAGTTTACTCTGTGCAGATAACAGCATTACTGAGAACTGCATGTATACCGAGGAAAGCACTGCAAATATATGATCTATAACCTCCAGATGTTAGCAGTGGCCTAATAGCCAAGAATAAAGGCATGGTGGAGACTCAGTCTTCAGTGATAGCAGGTTTGAAAATGTATTTCACAGCACTGCTATGGACTGTGAGAGTACAAAGAAGATGGCTGGAAACATGAAGTGACTTGTTGTCTCTCAGTCTCCAGCAGTGACCACCTGTCAACGATTTGAAAATGCGAGTAATGATAAAAATAAGGAAATAATGCTTTGAGAAACGGATAACGCCTTGCTCATCAATATCTAGAAAGAAAGAAGAAAAACAAGAAAAAATACGATATGATATAACAAAACTGACGATTCACAATATATCGTATATCTTCTTCTGCCAAAACTCAAAAGTAAAACGACTTTCAAAATGTTAATGGAGCGTTCTGGAAAGAAAAACAAAAAAGAATTCGACCGTCACACATCAAAATTCAATTAAAAAAATGATTTTTGAAAAAATATAAAAGATGAAATATGTGTTCTGTCAATGTGACTTTGAAAGTCACAAATCAATATTACAAAAAATGAAGTGTATTTTAAAATCTTTGGTAAACAAATAACAAGAGAGTTTATTGCGAATACAAACCAGTTCGTCAAAATCATTATTTTGCAAAGAATTTGGGTTTGACCATGTTAACAAATGGTATGAAAACAATGAAAAACTGTTAAAGAAAAATATTATGGTATTTCAAGTTCAAGTCCGACACAAGCATCCAAGCAACAAATGAGAAACTAATCGTCTGGATTAGGTAAAAACTGTTCGTCAGATCGTAGACATTTTTATGCCAGAAGAACAGGAGAGATGAAGCATCACTAAAGAAGACATACCACATGAAAAGGCTACAATCGAGATTAGGGGTCACACAGTATACAACAAAAGGGATACCTGCAGTAGTGGAAGAAATACACCGAAGAAAACGGGTCAAAAGAACAAGGTTAAAGAGACTGTAGAAAAAGATTGTACAACACACACAGAACACCAATTAGTAAAAAAAAGAACAAACGAAAAATGTATTTCACTAAGACTTGAACAGAGAAAGAAGAGAGAACATAACAGCAGATGCTACATTGCAAAGAACTTCTTAAACGATATACGGGGATGTCAAAAAAAGACATCAAATCTCTTGAATGATTAAATGATATTGAAAAAAAGAACTTTGAGAAATAGAGCAGGAAGAAAAAAATGTATCCAAAACAACCACACTGGAAAACACTTTTCAAAAAATAGCCAACCAACTGAGAAGCATCAGAAATTGATGGGATTCACAGATATTGTTTTTCACGTGTCAGTCTTCAAAGTTGACTACATAAAAGCGAAACCCCAGTCTGGTTGACCAGAGGCAGAATGACCCTCATCCAGATGGACACTGAAAAGGGAATCAAGCAAGCAACTATAAATCAATCTTATGTATACCACTAATATGGAACATTCTGACTATGTATTTCCACGGAAAGAAGAGGATTCTTACCCAAAAAACAATAAAGACAATGAAGGAAAAAGAACCAAAGAGGCGAATGATTTGTACTACATTGACCTGATGATTCTGAAAGAATTGAGGAAGAGGAAAAATGTTGCAATGGTGGGAGAATTGATTACAAAAAAGAATTCGACATAATCTCTCATAGCTGGATACTCGAATGCCCCTGGATATCAAAGTTAGTGAACCAGTAATGAAAGTCATCGCCAATTTCATGAAGAACTGGAAAGTAGGATTCATAGCTACAGGAGAAAACTTAGTCAAAGTAAGTATAAAATGGGGGATTCCTCAGAGGGATTTCTTCATACCACTGATCACGATGTTGAAAAACAGCAAAGATATCAATCACCCAAAGACAAAATCAACCACTACATGAAAATAGGTGACATGATGCTATTTGCAAATAAGAAGAGAGGGTTCGAAATGTTTTTCAATGAGGTTAAATTATACAATAATGACATTGGGGTGGATTTTCGAATAGAAAAAATGCCAACTTGTGGAAGGTTAATGGCGATTGGAGCGATCGATCTGACGGTCAGAAATAAGAGAGTTCTGACTACACTGGACCGATATATATACATTGGGAATGTGACTCGGAAAAAAAAAACAGGAAGAAATAAAAAAGAAAATAAACGATGAATACCTAAAAGGGGTAATAAGAATATCAGAGACTGAGCAGAATAGTAGAAACCTGATAAAAGGAAGGAACACATTTGCAGTATGGAAAGCAAGATACACAGGTTCATTTCTTGGACGGTCAGTGGATGAATTTCGATCAAATGACCGGCGAACGGGGGAACATATGACGATGCACAAGGGTCTACAACCCAGTGATGACATATATAGTCTGTATGTAAAGAGGAAAGGAGGCAGTAGAGGACTGATCAGCATAGATGACTTTATCCAAAAGGGCCAACATGGAAGGAGAAACGTAAATGCAAGTAAATGGATATAATGAAAAGCGCTAAAAGCAATGCAACAAGCAACAAAAATGTAAAAAAAAAAATAAAAAACGATGGGGAAGCAAAGAAGAAAACAAGGAAGAGAAAGTGGGAACAAAAGAACTCCTCGGGGAATTCAAGAGACAGATCAACAATATTGTATACGAGCAATTATTGACACGGCTACACAACGGAAACCTGAAAAGAGGAATCGAATCCCTCATTATGGCAGCCCAAAACAAATACATCGGGGCAAACTATATCGAAGCGAAGATCGACAGAACACAAGTAAACAGCAAATGCCACATGTGATAGAAAGGACGGTACTGGACATCACATAGCTAGTAATGTAGCAAAAAAATAAAGAAATACAACAGGCAGGCTAGGTTAGCGAATTTTAGACACTGGGAACCACGCAAACGACTTGCATTCCACTGTGTAAACAAATTATACCCGTACAAACTAGAAACTTTCTTGGAAAGAAGAAGTCACAAATTACTCTGGGACTTAGACTTTCAAACCTATCATCCCATCCAAGCAAGAAAACCGGACTTGGTACTTATGGACAAGGGAAAGAGAAACTGCTAAATAATAAACGTGGCTGTATCAGCAGATCCCAGAGTAAATGTGAAAAAAGAGTGAAAAGCTAGGAAAATTCCAGTAATTGGCAAAGGAGCTGAAGAAAGTTCTGAATATGACGATCGATGTACGACCAATTATAATAGGCACATTAAGAACTGCGCCAAAGTCATCAGAAACAAGATTTAAGTAGCTGGATATAACTAAGCAGACCACAGCCTTACCAGGGTTAGCATGAATACTGAGAAATATGAGGTACGATCTCCAGTCCTCAGCGATGGCATAATAGCTGAAATGAAAGAAGAATGTGAGAGTAAATCTGGGGGAAACAGCAATACAAATCACTGGACTGCAGTGACATATGAGGACGAAGGGAGGAAGGTCAGACAACTGAGGAAATGTACTGTCAACGATTACCCGCAGGCAACTGGTATGACACTGCAAAACATAGCACTGCTGTGAACTTTGAGAATGTTGAAGGGCTGGAGATGTGATGAGATTTCCTGTAACACAGTTTTCAGCGACGACCACCGGGCAACTGTTGTAAAAATGCAAAAATTTATAACAACAACAACAACAACAACAACGTCATCATCAACAACAACAACAACAACGTCATCAACAACAACAACAACAACATTAGTAATAATAATAATAATAATAATAATAATAATAATAATAATAATAATAATAAGAAGAAGAAGAAGAAGAAGAAGAAGAAGAAGAAGAAGAAGAAGAAGAAGATCTACAATCCCAGCAGTTAGCAGTAGCCTAAAAGAGGAGGTAGGAGAAAAAATATCCAAATAGTAGTGGAGGTATGAACCACAGCACTGCTGTGATAAGGGAGAGACGAGATGAGAGGAGGGCTGAAGACCAGAGGAGTCTCACAGTCAACCTTCAGCAATAGTCACAGGGCAACTGGATTGGAAGTGTAAACCATGGTACTGGTGTGGACGATGAGAGTGTGGAGAGGAGGACGGAAGACATGAAGAAACTTGCTGTAACTCAACCTCCAGCGGTAACCACCTGTCAACTGGTGTGAAATTGATGATAATAATAATGATAATAATAATAATCGTATGTAACATATTAACTCGGAAAAATTGCAAGAATAAAAATGTCTGAGTGAGAATAGTGCAAACGACATGGATTTAATCATGCAAGCCAATAGTACATGCTCAAACCAGACACTGTATCAGAGAATAAAAAGCATAAAATTCTCCATGATTTTAGAATTCAAACGGATCATTAAATCCAGGCCAGAATATCATATGCAGCCATCGTAAATAAGGTGAAAAGCATTAAGAATACCCAATGTCGTCGTCCGGACAGACGACAGAATAAAATTGTAAGAAAGGAAATAGCTAAAGAAATATCTGAACAGTACGATAGAACTCGATGAATTATGGAACACAAAGATGACAGAATTATCCATCATGATGGCGCGCTTGGAAGCCCAAGAAAGTTTTGAAATCATTCAGACGACAAAAAAACAGCTGAAATAATAAGTAGAATTCTGGAGTATTGATATGCGTAGCTATCACTTGATCTACAGCAAAATCCACTGGCTACCACTAGTTTGAAAATTTCCCGAGCACAAAAAACTGATTTGCGTTTAATCGAGTTCCTCGCCATGGGACATAAGTTAGCTGAGCAGTCTCACAGACAATAATAACTGTAGATTCACACAGTTTGACCTTCATTTGTGACCCTGTGCTGTACAAAGTAGGGCTGCAACTTTTTGCTCATGTCCAATGAAAGCTATCGTCCACGAATGTCAAGTACGGATGCCTAAAAAGATAACAATATGTATTTTTCTCACCTTTAAGAAACTCCATTTGAATACCATTAGCTATGGTCAGATTTTAGCAGTAAAATCGGATTTTCCCACCATTCTCTCAATCTTTTGTTGGTGGATTTTAGATCAGATTTTTTTCAGTTTTGTCCGAAGTAGAGGCTAATGTTGTCATAAATTTAAAATAAGGAATACCTTAGTAATATAGTGCATATCGGAAGTCCCTATCAAAATTTTCATAACAAGTCAGAAGTGATATGTTAAATTTATTTCTTCGCTTCTCCTTACCATGATTAAGTTGGGGGTTTCCGTTTTTTTTTTGGTGGAGCAAAACGAAAAAGATAAAGTATTTTGTGTGTTTCTTTTTCTTTTTTCGTTTGTAGACTCTTGCACTTTGAAATTTGGGACAGTAGCATTTGGTAGGAGCTAAAGAAAAAGACACCAAGAGCAGAACAAAAATATATAAGGTTCCTCAACGTGAAACAACAGTGAGCAATATAGTCTTGCTGGCCATGACTACAATTGTAAGTTCGATTCTCTTTTAATGTCTGAAACTGATGACCTTTTGCCACATTAAGCTTGATTGAATACAAACAATGATGATTTCTTTTTTAGTAGTCCCCACTTAAATGATCGTCTTCTAATTTTGGTATTGTGTTCTACCTATCTGAGCGTAATGAATATCAATAATGGTGCTCTTTACCAATATGCACTTGTGCATCTTGCTTGGAGTCAAAATGGCACCTAATTTCTGTGGTTTTTAGTCGTATCTATGATTTTAACCATTTTTAACTAATTCTGCAATGTATCGATCACCGTCTTTCAGAAGATGTTAATACAAAAATCGTATCATAGGTTAAAGAAATGTAAAACAGAATCTGTATCAAATCATAAATTCAATTATTTTGTAATCTTAAATTCCTACACGGTTTATGATAAGATTAACCTATTTGCTTTCGTACAAGTTTACTTCTTCCTATATCCTATAAAAGTTATTCTTACAAATTAGGTACAATTTATCAAGCTCAGCTAGCAGTTCAATATTCTATCATCCGGGCCTAAACTGCAAATTCCTCTTGGGACTTGTATTATTACGAAGCCAGTACGAATTGATGGAAGAGGAGAAAGTAAACTAATAATCTTGTTGCCTGTGTGCGTCTGTGACTGCGCTATGTAATGTCAATATTGACGATCGATTGAATAAAAGCATATAACTCCGTGTCTTTTGGGGGAGGGGGCTGCATCGAGGATTTTTATCACTTCAAGTGATCCACCGTGTCTCAAACGAATAACTGTTTCATTTTTGTTAGCACATTAGAAAAAACACAAACAACCCCCCCCCCCAAAAGACCAAAACACCAAAAGATACGAAAAACATGTACTTGGTCTGATTCTATTGATATCCTATATTCTCGAATCAAGATTGCAGAAAGAAATAATATAAATCGAATCAACTCTGAGGGTAACTCAAATGTATTCCATGTGTGTGTCAGGGAGCACTAGACACCGAGCAATGGTTAGCATAAGTCATTGTTTGCAAGTTTGATCCCTCAGGGGTGAAGAAACAAACTCTCTTTCATTCTCATTCCTACCCCTCTCTCTTTTCACACATATATATATATATATATATATATATATATATATATATATATATATATATATATATATATATATATATATATATATATATATATATATATATATATATTCAGTGACCAAATGAGTCCCGGGGTTATCAAATATAATACTAGTATTCTGATTCTGTGGGCCTGTGCCATCTTAGTAGCCCAAACTGTGTGTTATAGCCAGTGGTATTGAATCAAACTACCCTTAAAATTCCTTTACTTGGGGTGCGCAAAAAAAAAAAAAAAATCTACAGCTCTTGCGTTATGTTTTGGGAGCTGAGTCTTTTAATTAAACAAATGTAATGCTGGACCCGGAGCTTACTTTCTATCAGTGTTACGAAACTACGGATTTGAAGTCCGATTATTTCCTTCTTTTTATCGAAAAAATTATTTCCCCAAAACATGTAATTAGGGTCGGGTTCTATTTACGATGCATCTATACTGTTGAGATGAAATTTTACTTTCAGTCAATCGTACGAAGTAGCGGCTTCGAAATAATTCGGTTATTTCTCTTTATTTCATAGAGAAAACATTTTTCAGACCACGGAAATGGGGGGAGGAGTCTTCATATGACCGATACGACGGAAACAGAACCTCTCTTCCCGTCTATCATACGGAACTAATACTTCAAAGTATGACAGTTACTTCTTTCTACTTCATTAAGAAATGATTTTTCTAAAATTGAAAGAAATTCCTTCGGGGAGGGGGTCGATTCAAGATACTGCTGGACTGAACCCTTATTTGTCGTCTATTATACAAAACTACGACTCCTGAGTATTTCAGTTACTTATTTTGACTCAATTCAGATATTACTTTCATGAAACAGGAAATTAATTTTAATTCAAAGTTACAATATGCAATTTAATGTTACTGCTAAACTGAACCTTCACTTTGCAACCATCATACGAAACTACAAATCCGAAGTACCACGGATACTTCTTTTTACTTCATTGAGAAATCATTCTCCGAAACATGAAATTTTAGGTTGGAGTATTCTTTTTACGACATCACCATAATGCCGAGCTAGACTCTCTTTTCTTGTCATATGTGCGAAACTACAAATCAGAAGTATTTTGAAATTTATTTAAAATTTAGTTAAGGGACTCTACTTACAACATGACTGTACTACTCCTTTGAAGCCTCAATATCTGTCAGTGTTTCGATTTCTCGATTTTACTTCCCTTACAAATCATTTCTCGAAAACATGAAATTGATGTATTGAAAAAAGAGTTAACTTAATTTGCTATTGGGAATATAGTGCAGGGTCTGCATTTGCCTCATAACAACTATCAACCCGTTGGGTGTCAAGATTGTCTTATATATTACTGAAAGTCTGATTTCGTTTATGCGTAGGAGACTTCTGGCAGCCGAAATGGTGCACTGTAACAAGAGGTATAAATCAAAATAACCTTCAAAGCTTGGATTCTTTTTCATTTCGTATCGAATGAGGGTGTCATTTCCTAATTATCTCGAAGTTGAAGAAAATTAAAAAGAGCCATGTTTAAGTCTTTGCACTTCTATTCGGAAAAATCATTTCAAAATTGCATTTGTCATTTTTTCATTCATTTTTTTTCTGCGGGAACGTTAGGTAGTTGTGCTCTATGTTCAGGATGTAATAGTCTTTGTGTGTACCGTGGGGTTCTCATTCTTTTCTAAATAAAAAAAAACCTGCAAATTTACGGTGGAATAAAACAAAATATTTGCCTCCTTTTGCAAGTCAGCGAAATGATAGACTGTATAACCGTATATTGAGACGTACTGGATATACACAGGCTGCTATATTATATCAGTGCCGTTATATAATATTGTGTATCTTTTATGGTGATAGTATTTTTCAAGTCACCATATTTTGAGGCCCTCAGTACGCCTGTCATTGTTAAATAATTCCTGACCGATAAGTATTAGTACAACCTGTGAGGCACTCTTGACTCTTCACAATCTGATTTTTGCACCGTCAGTCCTGTGTGGAAGTATATAGAGAAAATTATTGATAAAGAAAAACCTATTGACGAATCACTTATATCAAAGTATACAAATGTACTGAACGTTTGGCAGAGTATGAGGTCTTATTTTCCTTGAAGAGAAAATTTAGAATTCAAAATACTATTAGCAATTTCTTTGAATCAGGCACAATCAGCTGGAAGTTAGTTCCCGTTTGAACTACTGTGTAGTCTCATGGAAATATCGAAGAAGACCCAGGAAAAGTGGAGCTTTCAATTACGTGTTTATTCGAGTTCAAACTGTCTTCTCTATTTCCGTTCCCCGGTGGCAAACAGAGCTGATTATTCTCTCTGTTAAGTAGTGAAATAGTTTGAAAAAATCTTTCCTAGTATTTCATCTATTTTACGGGTCTACTTGTGTAAAATTTATATCACATTTCCTTTTGAATCATTTAGACAGAGATAAACGGACATTTACAGAAAGAAAGACGGAGAGAAAGATAGTGAGAAATTAACTGAGAGAGAGAGAGAGAGATAGACAGACAGATAGACAGACAGAGACGGAGACAGACAGAGAGATGGACAGACGCTACCACATACACATATACATACGCGTACGTGTGCCCAATCGTCATAATAGATTTCCCGTATGGAATTTCCGGACTTTTCAATTTGCACTGCCTATTCAAATCGCTTTGCAAAAGAGAAAATAAACAAAATGACGTAAAATAATCAAAAACGAGGAATCCACTTGAAGAGACGTAATGATTGAGTTGTAGAGTCTAAATTTATTATACATCATAATGTTAAGATGCGACGCTAAAAGATGTCTGGCGGCTCCTGGATACTAGAGCGTCTACCGCTATTAGGAACCATCCAGTTTCATTACGCAGATAATGTTTTTTGATATCCCAACTTTACGCATTGTAGAATTGAACTTTCGAAGACTATAGTAATAACCAGACTATTGCCGTTAAGCAAAGACATTTTAGTGGGGACAAGTTAGAATGAGCACCTTTAACTCAACCCGGTTCATTCCAGGATGTTGACATCAAATCATATTTTGCTTGGGAAATATTTCATCAACATCATCATCATCATCATCATCATCATCATCATCATCATCATCATCATCATCATCATCATCATCATCATCATCAGTTTTTTTTACCAACTGTCCTTGAACACAGATATTCCAAAAGATTCAACAGACCTTTATCATGTGCTTCACAGAGCCTGTACTTTCTGAACGTATCTTGTTATTCTGTCATCTTGGTTTCGGATGTGATATCAGGGGATCCATGTCGAGAGTTGTGATGTCCAGTGGTTGTCCGACATTCTCTAAATATGACCAGACTATAGCCATTTAAGATTTTTTTTTATGGATTCCATGATATTTCTAAATCCTGTCTTTCCTGTCATATACCGTGCCGTTCTGCAATCTCTCCATGTGAGGTTGAGCAAAATTCTCTCTTGTGCACGTTGCATGGTTCTCATTTTAAGGTTCAGTCTTTCGATTAGATTCCATGTTTTAGCTCCATAAGTGACTATTCGAAAGATCCATTGGTTGTATACCCTTATTATTTAGCACTATCATTTCTTTTTTATTTTTGTGGCTTGAGCTTGCCCTGCTGAAAGCTTACTAACCTAGTATGATTTTTTGCTTGATGTCTTCCTTTAAGGATTTCATGGAGATATGTTGTCCTGGGTAGACGTAGTGGTCTATCTATTCTCTAGTGAAGCGTCTCCGATTCTAATGTCTGTGTCTTTGTCTTCAACATGGTTGTCGTCCATGACACTTGTTTTTCTAAAGTTAATGGGGAGGCTATCTTGCTTTGAGTCTGTTTGGCATCATCTGGAGGACAAGAATATGCTCAGCCGAAAGGACTGTACCAGCTGCAAATTTGGGGCTGTTTTTGGATTTGCCATCTATTTTGGTCCCTCTCTTTTCCAATTCTAGGTTCCGGGTAATCACTTTGAGGCAGCCCATGTCGGTAGATATATAGCAATACTCTGACACACTGCGCCCCGTTGAATGATAACGTTGGAGATTTCCACTGACTCATATGTCTTCCTAGAATCTACAAATACTATAGCCATTGGCATTTCATATTCTGCTGCTTTTTATCTTAGTTTATTTACCAACTAGAGTTAGTCAGTGGTTGAGTAGCTTCTTCTGAAGCCAGCCCTTCCCCGTGGTTGGTTTTCATCAACTGTTCTACAATTAGGTCGGTTATCACTGAGGTGAAAAATTTGTTGATTCAGTTGAATAGGTATACTGGCCGGTAGTTGTTGAGATCTCCCGTTTTTTTTTTCCATATAAAAGCATTATGATTGCAGTGTTCCAATTTTCAGGGACTTTACTTTTATGGAGCATAAGTTGAATAGGGTGATTAGCCTTCTAGTAATGACTTTACCAGATTGTTTGAGCTGGTTGACAGTGATGTTATCTGGTCCATGTGCCTTTCTTTTCTTTGCTTGCTTGATGGTTTGTTTCACTCCCCACAGAACAGAAATTGTTGCAGTCTCGAAATTAAGATTAAAATCGACTGAATTCACTGCAGACACAGCCAGCGAACAGGGAATCCATATTGAATTATTACAATATTAGCTCTGTTGATTAAATAAAATGAATAATCCAGCGGAGTGCCTTGCCAAGATTTGATTTGGGATTTGTTATCATAGGCTACCGACGATGTCAGTCGTACAAAGTTCAACTTGGACTTGATTTTTTCCTGGTCAAAAACTTGTTTTTACCGGACTATATGCCTACTCTTTGGGATTAATGTAATCTTTTTATTTACGAATGAATCCTCCCAATAGTCACTTATGAAGCTGAAAAATGGAACTTAACCAAGAGATTGTGTTGTGTTAAGCATCAAAGATCGAGTGCACCGGTGCAATGCGTCAGCCAATCAGGTTATACTGAGGCTGCGCATTGCTACGCGCATTGGGAGCCTTCAGACTCATCCTTAGGTTCTCCCACTATTACTCGACCCAGCTTCAGGGGATCTGTTGCCCCAGGGCAGCACCGTCCCATTGCACTTGAAGGGACAGGTCGGGATTGTCCTGACACTTTCGTGACTGCGTCGGCTAGAGCTATTTTTGATGGGTTGCCCCTTTTTCCCCACGGAAAGCCCTGACCTAGTGTCGCATTTTGCTGTGGTGGGAGAGTAAATAAAGAGATGCTCCACCTCGCATAGAGAGACCACAAGACAGCACAAGATGGGAGTAGAAAGGAGTCAGGGACATCACAGAATACTTAAAAAAACTCAAGTGGCAATGAGCTTGCCATGTCGCTAAAATGGCAGACAATTGATGGACATCACAACTCACAACATGGATCCCCAGAGATCACATGCACCATTGAAGCCGGCAGAGAATTAGATGGAGAGACGAGCTAGACTAAGTCAGAAAGTACTGGCTCCGCGATGCCCGAGTGTGCTGGATTCTGGGGAAGGTCTATGTCCAACGACTGACGTTAAAAGACTGATGATGACGATGATGCCTATCTGGCGTAACTTGTTAGAGCTTTGTGTTAATGTGAACGTTCGTTGTTTGATCGACAGAAATGCTACGTGTTTTGTCTTTTTTTAAAGAGTTGTAGTCGAGGAAAATATGTGTATGTATCTTCATTATAATTCACCAAATTTCCGTCCAACCGTAATCACAAAACTCATTTTTTCTGTGTTCACAAGTGGGACCTTGAAGCATGCTACAACAAGATGTTTACGATGTAGATCCATGCAAAAGGGTCCCTTAGTTTTTAACCGGCAGCGTTCACACCTACCTGGAAATATTACTATTACCTTAACACACCAAATGACTGTCCAGCCGTCTGTCTGTCAGCGCAAAACTCAGGAATCACACTATATACTTCAATGGAATTTTCTGTGCGCTAATGGAATTGCAAAGCATGATATAGGGAGTCTTTTTTAAAATCCAAACATTTCTCAAGTTTTTAGTGGATTGTTCGATTTACAGTGTAGGCATAATGATTATAATGATTATTATGATTTTGTGTCTGACAGCATAAATGCTTATCTAAAAAAATGTCTTTTACTTTAATTCAGCAAATATCTACCCGTCTTTCCATGTTACGCACGTAACCAAAGAATGGACACCAATATTTTTTTATCATTAACGGTAACAAGGATCATATTTTTTATATATCGGTCTTCGTAAGTTCAATAAAAATATGGGATCTGTGATCTGTGATCATGTCCCCTCTCTAAAGATACTAATCTTCTTTCCATGTAACTATCTATATAATAAGGATGAATATATCTATATAATACTAAAATTCTGGTTCTGTTTCTATTCAAATACATATGCGCTTGTAAATGGGTACGACAGACACTTATCCGTACAAATCAGTCAATAATAATGGTAATTCCTCATCTAAGAGAACCAGAACAAAATTGTAATCCATCACTTGAAAATAAATTTTAATATTACATACAAATTATCCACGTTAAAGTATATAACAAAATGTACCATATTTTTCCGGCATTTGGAAACATCGAAATATTGTTTTCGATAGTTTTACATTTATAGATTCTGGTTGTTTAATTTGCATCATTGAACTGCTCAAAGGGTGACATCGTGGTCATTTGATACTGTAGAATCTGAAGATGTTTGGCTACAGCTTTGAAACTGATTATTCCCGGTAAACATCGAAGCAAAGTTGCTTCATATGCTTTAACCTTTGACCACTCATGAGACTAGTTTGTGCATTCAAGCGTCAACTCATAAATTTATTTGGATTTAGAGATGCCGTCCCATCCATTTCTAGATAATCAGTGCTGTTCCTGTATGATAAACTAGATTTATTGTCCGCTTCGCTAATTCAAATTTCTTAATTTCATTTGACTTCAACGATTTATAATCACGTGTTAAGTTAAGAATACTTTCGAACAATTAGAAAATCAAGTCTCTGGAAGATCACACCAAAACTTTCCACGAAGTACTCGGGGCCATTGTCCAATTATCTTTCGATTATTTCTGGCAAAAGGGTTTGATAATATTTCTATATGAGATAATATAAATGCATAAGTAAGATTGAGTCAGGATGTTACATTAAACATCTTCAAAACACTTGCAAAAAAACAAAAACAAACCAAAAACAAAAACAGAAAACAAAACAAAAAGCAGCGAATCAAAGTAACGTGTTCTAACCCCAGGTATTTTTTTGGCAGAAATCCCACTTTGGGATAGTCAGGAAAATCAGTTTGTTTGATGGTATGGCATTTCATGTCGGAAACATATGAAATTACTGGATTTACAATGTAAAATATCCTCTCACTCCAGGTCATAATAGTGTTTTAGGGGAAAGGTTTCAGACGAATTGAATTCATGTAAAATGATTTGAGATTAAGATAAAAATGAAAACGACTGAGCAAGGGACGAATCTTGCCGAGTTCGATTCATTAATTGTGAAGTAAGGGTTGAATTGAATTCAAGTGGAAGGGTTTCCACCAAAGGAATCAAGGCAACAGTGGGGTATTTTCAGAATACGTATCCATTGTCCGTCTCTGGGAGTAGATCCTATGATGATACCAGTTGAGAGAAAATAAACTAAGCATATGCTCTGTATATCTTATTTGCTTGCTTCCAATCAACTTTGTGAGATATTTGGTTTAAATTACTTTAATGGATGAGTTTAGGTTCCAAAATGCTCTCTGTGTGCTTTGATGATTTTTTTTAGCATCAATTAATCTTATTCTAATAAAAGAAAACGGCAGTGATCACTCCCCTTCAATCAGAGAGACACATGCTCTCCTTATTACGTATACATAAATACATTTTCATGCTGTAAGCTTACTTCCTTAATATATTAATTCACAAACAATTTCAATAATCATATGCTACGTGAGTGGCAAAAGTTGAATTGAAAAAATCAAATAGATGAAAGCATTTGGAAATATGAAAGCATTCATATCATCAATAGTGAAAATAAAATCGAGATCGATATAATTTGACAGAATAGCTTCACAGTGAAATATCAATCATTGGCGACTTATAGCAGCACACCAAAGGTCTAAAGTTGAATATGTCATTAAGCTGGTAATTCGAATAGGGATGTATGCAATAGTGAAAGAGTTGATAGCGATGCAGGAGCTAACCGACTTCTCCCTTTTACAAGATTCTTGTGTTCAGGGTTTTTGTATTGAGAACTAGTAGTGGTTTTGGCAGTCAAGTTCTTTATTCAATAAAACAGTATTCTCTTCTTTCAAATTTTTGCATTCAAACAAATATGCACCTTTGGAGCAGGTAGTGCCCTAGTTTTATTCACTAACCACAGAGGCAGGTGTTAGTGATGATTCTCCGGGGAAAGAAAGACAAATTTATCACCTAAGTCAGGGAACATATTGAAAAGCAAAGTTACCAGCTGGTGAAATCTTTCTGCTGTTCTTACTACAACTTCATAAGTTTAATAAATCGCTTTTAGATCCTTATAAAGTGCCCCTTTTTGCGGTTGTACGTATCAACTGACCCGAACACCCGTTGTTTAATCTCTGAAGTGGAAAACCAGACCGAATTAATCATTGGTCCCTTCAGATCTTCTGTTTCATTTTGTCCCAGTTTTCACCATTCATGACTCTCTCAGTTGGTGAGCACTTACGAGTACGTCTAAGAACATAGTAAACCATTTTCAATCTGCTTATTTTACCATAAAATTAGATAGTCTTCTTTTGATTCTGTATAAATTTACCTAAAATGATTTCTTGGCTGAAGATATTACTTAGAATGCTATTCTTATTCTTCAAGACAGCTGAACAAAACAAGAACTACAGATATATTTATTTAGTATTATGAATTGGAAAACCGTTCATATAGGCATAACGGGGCCATTTCTTTAGTTTTCATGATATGTTAACTATCTTCTACAAGATTCACTTAGGTGTCTGTCTTGTGGCTGAAGTAGTTGAGTATTTTATTAGCGCTGTCTGGCCGTATTCAGGTTCATGTAAAATAACATGATTTTAAATACTGATTTTGAGGCTGATAACTAGGCCCCACCTACCTGGAAAATTACCGCAGTAGAAACGTTCTCCTTCTTCTTCTTCTTTTAGCCTTTGGCCTTGTGCCATGAATAGCTAATCACATTTCAATAATATAGAAATAAATCATGGTCCTCTTTTGGTTTTGTATAAATGGTCAAATTATTGTTGATAGCATAGGAACTTCAGGTTTCTCTTACAAGTTGAATGATCTGAAATATGGTCTTTTGCCCAAACGTAGGTGTTCATGGAATACAGATTCAATACAGGGTGTATCGATATACCTATAATTAAATGTAGCATTCAAATAATTTTTTTCTGAATGTTACTAACTGCAGCATCTAGTACAACTAATATTGGTTATAGATGCACTCTTACAGGAACGCTGTAGGTCCAAACAGATGTTTTATCGATGTTTTAATCTATTCTCAGACAACGATGCCTTTAACATACAACGATCAGCGTGTAAAATCCCCGATGCTCATAAAGTTTGTTTAAATAAAGATATTTGAAATGATACATTGAAAAATGAAAAATCAAGAGAAAAAAAGGGGAAAGTTACTACAAATCGCCAGTTTAAATGAAACAAAATAACAAATACTACAGGCAATCAGATTTTTTTTCTAATAGTGAAAAGAAAAGAGAAAAACTGATTATAAATATATCCTTTCCGTTTATAAATTAATTATTAGATATTTTCCTCTGGTATAGTTGCTTTTTTCAATTTTTTTTTGTTTTTCATTCACAAAGAGTGTTTCACAACGAACACCGCCAATTTAAGAAAGAGACTAATTAGAATCGCTTCGATTTAATTGTTTTGCTAATTGCTAACAATACAATATTTTACAGATAAAATCAGTAAACTTGCCTCGTAAAACACCATAATTTCTAAAATAATCTTATATTTATTTAGGTTCGCTTAAGGATACTTCTAGTTTTACACACAAGATAAACAATTAGTGACGAATAACCTAACAATGTATAGTTGTCTTGATAAAGCGAAAAAGAATTAGTGCCGCCTCTTGCAACTTAGTATGACTGATTATCAGAGGACTGCTCGGTTGGTTAGATAGTTACATTATTATTATACATTGATTCTATCAATTCGAAATAAAACAATGTATAGTAGTAACAGTGCCATTCAAAAAATAATTTAAGAATCAGTTACCATGATATTCAAATTTCTTTGATGAAGCATTTCCGCTATAACTCATTTTTTACAAGCTTTTTAAAAATCTTTTTTTCCGTTGCTTTTTGTTGCAACTCTCAAATCGTCATTCTACGATCATAAATTGAGCAGCATATATCAAAAAAAAAAAAGATTAAGCCTCTGGCAAGATATGAGCTCATATGATTTATCTAAAAGAGCTTTGTTTTGTATAATAATTCGTAACTGATTTTGCTATGAATAATAATAATAATAATAATAATAATAATAATAATAATAATAATAATAATAATAATAATAATAATAATAATAATAATAATCATCATCATCATCAATGGACTGGTGAACAAAGAAACTTATGACGATGCATAAAGCCTCACACCCCAGAGATGAAACGGATAAACTATACGTGAAGAGAAAAGAAGGTGGCAGGGGGCTCATCAGCATAGAGGACTGTGTCCAGAAAGCTAAAACAGATCTAGAAAAGAACGTGCAAACAAACAACGAAGACATACTAAAGAGTGCAGAGAACAGCAACAAATCAAAAAGCTATGGAATAGCGCAGCGAACGAGGAAAGGAAAATGGGAGAAGAAAAAATTGCACGGAGATTTTAAAAGACGGATGCAAGATGTGGCAGACGAGAGATCATGGACATGGCTACGGAAATAAAACCTGAAGAGAGAAACGGAATTGATTATCATTGCAGCTCAAAACAAATGTATCAGGACAAATCATATCAAAACAAAAATTGACAGAACACAGAGAAACAGTTAGTGCCGTCTGTGCAGTGAAAGAGATGAGACCGTATAACCACATATCTAGTGATTGTAGTCAACTCCCCAGAAGGACAATGAATATAGACACGATAAAGTAGCAACGGTGATACGCTGGGAACTGAGTGAACGAATGGGATTCAACCTTACAGAAAAGTGGTACCAGCACAAACCAGAGGCAGCCCTGGAGAATGGCAACCACAAATTACTCTGTGACATTCAAACCGACCACCTCATCCAGGCAAGAAGACCGGATTCGGTAATCGTAGACAAGGAGGGGAAAACCTGCCAAATATTAGACGTAGCTCTACCTGCAGACCATAGAGTAAAGAGGAAGGAAAGTGAAAAACTGCAAAAATACCAAGATCTAGCAAGAGAACTGAAAAAGATGTGGAACATGAAAGTCAGGGTAGCGCCAGTCATAGGCGCTCTGGGGACTGTCCCAAAGACACTGAGGGTGAGACTGGAGGAGTTCGAGATAAAGGGGAGTACTGAGACTGTACAGACCACAGCACTGCTAGGAACTGCACGGATACGGAGGAAAATGCAAGAAATGTAAGGGCTCCAGCACTAAATTTTAGCAGTGGCCTTAGAGAGGAAAGAAAATGGAAGCAGAGATATGAACCACAGCAATGGTGTGATAGGCGAGAGATAGAGATGACTTGTGGGCTGAAAACCTGAGTCTTACTGTCACTCAGCCTTCAGCAATGACCAATGATGTGAAACAGTAAACCACAGTATTACTGTTGTCTATAAGAATGAGCAGAGGAGGGCTGGAGACTTGAGGAGACTTGCAGTCACTCAACCTCCAGCGGTGACCATCAGGTAACTTGTGTGAGATTGGAAATAATAATAATAATAATACATTTTACCGCAAAAAACGGGGCACAGATCCAAGACCTGTGTGTCGTAACCGGCAGGTGTTCCCTTGTTAGCCACCAGGAGGGACCCGGTCGTCATCCTGTGACTGCTGGCCAAAACTCCGGCTCGTGTACCCTTAATGGCCTTCAGGAGGGACACAGTCGTCACATAGCTACTGTTGGCCAAGACTCGTATACCACTAACGACACCCAGGGAAGGCGCGGTCCTCTCGGAGTGACTGCTATAAAAAACAAGAGAAAGAGATGGACAAGGGAGGAGAATAGGCTAGTTATGTATTGTTACTTTAAAAGCAAGCCTTCAGTGCGATCTTATAGGGAGCGTATGCTCCAAATATGGAGGGAAAAATCTGATGTGGAAGTATCGAACCAACGCCTTGCTGACCAAGTAAAGCAAATTCGAAAGAAGAAATGGCTGTCTGAGACTGAACTACTAGAGATTCGCATTAATGTAGAGAGAGGTTCAGGTGACACATCTGAAGAATGCCCCCCCAGCACAATTAGTACCAATAACAAAACTAGAATAACTCCCCATGAGACCCCCACAGTAAGCTATGTATCAGAGGGTGACGACGAGGCACCAACGGAAGAAGAGAACACCAAAATACAAGCTTTGAAAGAGATCATGCGAGGAGAGAAAACAACACTCCCCTCCCTAAGAGACAAAGACAGAAAGAAAGTCGGAGAAGTGACCGAGCAGGTCAACTGCCTCTTACAGCACATAGAAACAAACACCCTCCTAGACCTTAACAACCTAATTTACGCAGGGGCGAAAATGGTAGCACAAAGCTTTACAACACAAGATAGGAACCCAAGCAATAATAGGGAAGGGAAACCCAACTGGGAGAGAAGGTTACAAAGGCAGATCTCCCAACTACAGAGAGATGAAGCACTGCTTAGAAATACACCACACACAGACAGACCACGAGTAAGACTTTATAACAAATACAAGGTAACGCAAAAAGGCATCGCAACTGTAGTCGAAGAGTTACACCAGAAAAGACTAGCTAAAGAGGCAAGACTAAAAAGATACAGACTAAGAACGGCCCAATACACACAAAACCGCACATTCCAAAACAATGAGAAAAAGTTTTACCGAGATTTAAATGGGGAAAGAAGGCAGGACATGAAACCAGATGCCACAGAGGCCAAGAACTATTGGAATAGCATATGGGGGCACCCAAAAAGACATAACGTAACACCGCAATGGTTAGGAAACATGAGAAAAGAACTAGGAGATATAGACAAGGGAGAACCAATAGTACTGAATGCAACCACATTGAAACATACTCTTAGGAAAGTAGCCAACTGGAAAGCACCGGGTCCCGACGGGATCCATGGGTATTGGTTCAAAAAATTTACCACGTTACACGGCAGACTCACTCACCTACTCCAAAATTGTCTGAATGAAGGCAAAGCACCAGAATGGATGACTAAAGGCAGAACCACCCTCATCCAAAAAGACCCGGGAAAGGGGAACATAGCAAGCAACTATAGACCAATCACTTGCCTACCACTTATGTGGAAAATCCTGACCGGGCAAATAGCAGAGAGAATATACATGTCAATGGATAGAAGGGGGCTACTACCAGAAGAACAGAAAGGGTGTAGGATAGGAACCAAAGGGGCAAACGATTTACTCTACATAGACCAGATGATCTTAAAAGAAGTAAGGAAAAGGAGAAAGAATATCGCAATGGGATGGATAGATTACAAAAAGGCATACGATATGATTCCACATAGCTGGATACTCGAATGCCTTAGAATGTTCAAAATTAGCGAACCGGTGGTTAAATTCATTGGTAATTCAATGGAAGACTGGAAAGTAGATTTGACAGCCGCAGGGGACAAACTAGCCGAGGTAGGGATAAAAAGGGGGATCTTCCAAGGGGACTCGTTGTCCCCACTATTATTTGTTCTAACAATGATACCGCTTAACAGAATCCTGAAAAACAGCAAAGGATACCACTTCTCTAAAACAAAAGGAAAGGTCAATCACTTAATGTACATGGACGATATTAAATTGTTTGCGAAAAACAGGGGAGAGCTTGAGACTCTGTTCAACGAAGTAAGGGAATATAGTGAGGACATAGGAATGGAGTTTGGGATAGAAAAATGCGCAATCATGGTAATGCACAAAGGAAGGCTTTCAATGACTGAGGGAATTGAACTTCCGGACAACAACAAGATTAGGGCATTGACTGCACAAGACCGATACAAGTACCTAGGTGTCCTTGAATGTGACACGATAAAACGGGAAGAGATGAAGGAGAAAATTAAGGGGGAATACCTTAGAAGGATAAGGAAAATATTAGAAACCAAATTAAATAGCAGAAATCTAATAAAAGGAATGAACACCTGGGCTGTGTCAGTAGTTAGGTATACAGGACCATTCCTAGGATGGACAAAGGAAGAGCTCCAATCAATGGATAGGCGAACAAGGAAACTTATGACGATGCATAAAGCATTACACCCTAGGGATGATACAGATAGACTATACGTTAAGAGAAAAGAAGGTGGTAGGGGGCTCATCAGCATAGAAGATTGTGTCCAGAGAGCTAAAGTAGTCCTAGATAAATATGTGCAAACAAATAGTGAAGAAATCATAAAGAGCGCGAGGGATAGTGCAACAAACAAAGTAGAAAGCAATGGAACGGTACAGCAAACTAGAAAAGAAAAGTGGGAAGGGAAAAAATTGTACGGCGAGTTTAAAAGACAGATAAAAGATATAGCAGACGAGAAATCATGGACGTGGTTACGAAAGGGAAACCTTAAGAGAGAAACAGAATCGCTCATCATGGCAGCCCAAAACAAAAGCATAAGGACAAACTACATAAAAGCTAAAATCAACAGAACACAGGCAAACAGCAAATGCCGCATGTGCGGTGAAAGAGATGAGACAGTAAACCACATAACTAGTGAATGTAGTCAACTCGCCCAGAAGGAGTATAAGCATAGACACGATAGAGTAGCAACGATGATACACTGGGAACTAAGTAAACAAATGGGATTCAACCATGGGGAAAAGTGGTATCAGCACAAGCCAGAGGCAGTTTTGGAGAATGACAACCACAAACTACTGTGGGACTTTGACATCCAAACTGACCACCTCATCCAGGCAAGAAGGCCGGACTTAGTAATAGTAGACAAAAAAAGGAAGGCCTGCCAAATAGTAGACGTGGCTGTGCCTGCAGACCATAGAGTAAAAAAGAAGGAGGCTGAAAAAAGGGAAAAATACCAGGACCTAGCAAGGGAGTTAAAGAAAATGTGGAACATGAAAGCCAGGGTAGTGCCGGTCATAGTGGGAGCACTGGGAACTGTCCCCAAAACGCTGAGGGAGAGACTGGAGGAGATCGGGATTAGGGGGAGGATAGAGACCGTACAGACCACAGCACTACTGGGAACTGCACGGGTACTGAGGAAGGTGCTAGAGATATAAGTACTGCAACGAATTGTAGCTCTGTCATGATATGCGAAAGAGGGAGGAGACGTTAGCTGAAGACCTGAGGAGACTTATTGTCACTCAGCCCTCAGCGACAACCACTGGGCAACCGGTGTGAAACTGTAAATCGCAGAATTACTGCGACCTGCTAGTACTAGGAGAGGAGGGCTGGAGACTTGAGGAGACTTGCTGTCACTCAGACTCCAGCGGTTACCACCAGGCAACTGGTGTGAGATTCCAAATAATAATAATAATAATAATAATAATAATAATAACAATGCACCCATGCAGCAATATTATTTACTCTTCCAGAAAAAGGTGCAGAAATCAGATAAAAAAGAAAAAATCTCGAATCAAAAATTGCTGATGAAGATTAGAGTAGTGACGTATTTGCAACCAGCGGTTGATTCTTAAAGATCAACATAAACCAGAATCACAAATGCTTTTATTCAACGATTATATTTACGAAACACAATATCCTTGCACGCAATTTCCACTATTTTGCCTTGTGCCATACTATGCCCAATGATTCGCAGATTTTTCAAATATTTCCCCCGTCTGCCCTGGTTTGAAATCAAAATGTGAGACATTATTAGAGCATTAGATTCGAAAACTTGGAAACCTTGTGCCCTGTAGACTTTTGCTCTAACCACTTCAATAACGCTTCTATATTAGTATAGCCAACTTTAACACGGAAAAGCAGTAATACGACAATCAATGGGGTCGAGCTTACATGAAATTTATTGTGAGATTGATCTGGTAATAATATATCTCCTGCAGACACCTTAGTATACTCTTTTCATAAATCTTTAAAATCGATACTTTACAAAATCAAAACCTTATCAGCAATAGAACGTGACCCAACGTTTCAACTTCAGATGAAAATTGATTTTGTGTTGGAACATTAATGTGTTCACAGAAATTACCTAATCACAATACGCTGATATTCATTATCTCAAGTGTAATATACTGCAGATTCGTCATTCATTACTCATTATTATTTATATATTTTACATGTTCACGCAGGCTACTCCGGCAACTGTCTTGGGATCAATTAGGGGAAAATCTGCTTAATTGACAAGCATAATTATCGGTATTTTTGCCGAAACCAACAATGCAATAGTTTAGACAGTCTCATGTCTTCCTTTGAATTTACATTAGCTCGAGTTTTTATTTTGATTGGTGGAGGGCTGGGTCAGTTCAAAAAATGAACAATAATTAATGGAATGGCTATAACTTTCATGTTCCACAGTTTCTCCAATTCCTGGGCGAAGTTCTGGTATTTTGTTATATTCTCAGTTTCTCCAATCCCAACCCCATGATCTGTCAGGATAGCTTCGCCAAAGATATTCACACAAAGTAATTCATTCTTCTTGCGCAGGTAGAGTGAGCAGTTTGAATTTGATAATCCTGAAGTGTTGGACATTTCATATTCAAGGACAGCCTCTGATTTGTGCAGAGACCATACGTTTAAATGGTCGAAACCAAGTTATTTGCAAAATTCCAAATGGATCATTCTCCCCACTCAGAAATGCTTGTTTTTGTCTTTTGTTTGAATCTGTTTGCTGCATTAGATGAAATTAGGTCAAAGGTTCTCTGCAAAACGGACGATGTCGGCTGCAAATCTGAGGTTTCTTACGTATTCAAGTTTGATTCCTTTATTTACCAAGTCTAGGTTCGAAGGTGTGTAATAAGGTAATCTCTTGATCTTCTTGGTCATTCCCGATACTCACACGATAATTGGCACGACTATAAACCTTCATTCGACGATTTCAATTGCAAATAAAGAAAAAAAAACTTCAGAAACATCGGAAATGATAAGGGAGAAAGTTTTTTTGTAAGTTAGTGTACATATGCCCTTACCGAAGCAATTGTAAAAGAACAGAAAACTTTTTAAAATTAGCTGATTTAGATGCACAATACGACAAAATGGGCCACCTAGTGTAGAGTTATGATTTGTAGGTTTATCTCGTGGATCAGTTCTGTAATGTGCTGTGTCCTACCCCTAATTGAGTGTCCAATTACCTTGACCCCGTGCCAGACTAACCTGATGTTATGAAAGATTATTAATATATATATATATATATATATATATATATATATATATATATATATATATATGTGTGTGTGTATATTTATACATATATCTAATTTTTCATTTATCTAAGCGTATACACACATATTACGTATATATATATATCTATTTATCTGTATCTCTATATTCATAAATCTATCTATCTATCTATCTATCTATCAATCTATCACTCACTACACATGTTTTGATGAAAAAGACAGGGCTGGGTGAAACATCTTGAACATTTTACTATTGTGTTGGCATGTTTCGATGCATTTCGATGGTCACCATTCATTTTTTCTCGGAGAAACTGACAGCAATGCAGAGAAAACTCTATGCTGTTCTAAATTTGAGAAAGAAATGGGGATATTTCTGTGTTGTAGGTTGTTTAGTAGGAGTGGGATGGGGTGTTTGTATCTGTGTAGGTGAAAGTCAAGTATGGTCAGAAATGACCTTTCCTTCCATGGTCTCTCCTTATCTTGGACAAACCTGATACTCAGAGATACAGATACAACCCCCACCCTGATTCTTCTCCCACGGACACTCCTTTTGTTCCTCAAATTTCAAACAAGTAAACAGCATACAGTAGTCTCTCAAATGCAGAGAGCTTTCCCTGGAAAACATGGCTGATATCCATCTTGATGCATAGAAACATGCCCACATGATTATAAAAGAGAATTCAAGATGTAGCATCTGCTTTTCTTTTGAATCTTCATCTTCACTTTCCAATTGTCATTTTCATCAATATTTTGTTGGATACAACTCAGACACACACATATTCTGATCAATTCTAATGTTATATATTACTAATGGAAATCTTCTCCAAGCGGAACAGAATGTACAATCTGTAATGGGCCATTGAAAAAAAATATATCTACCCATTTTATAACCACTCTACTAATGGTATTGGGCACTTTTCTAAACTGAGATCTACTTAATACATTGATACAAATACACATGTGTAGTTTATCAATTTTCTTACACACACACACACACACACACACATATATATATATATATATATATATATATATTTATATATATATACATATACACACACACACACACATATATATATATATATATATATATATATATATATATATATATATATATATATATATTACTAAGGACACCACAGCGTAGGGCAATAGTTATTGAACTAGTCTGGAAGTACTTTCTTGTTATAGGGAGTTTGATCCCCAGAGGATGCTCGATACTCATGGCCTTGAAATGTACTGATTAAATCAATAAATAGTGGCTGCCTACGGCAGCATAATGATACGTAAGCTTGTTTCAAGAGCTAATTTACTGATGTAGTGAGTCCAATAATCCCCGAGTGCTCCATTAATGCAGCCTTGTGTCAGTAAGTAAGGTAAAATATTAGAAGTGAACGGAATAACCGACCGGTTACTCTTTATTAATAAATACAATTAGATTTGCTTTTGCTTTCTCATGTATAATACATCTTCGAGCAATTCTTGATACGATATCAGCACCTGAAATCAGCACCATTTTGCTGCCAGTGTTTGAGTAAATAAATAATCATTCCTACTGGAAGCTTCTGTTACATTACCCTGGATTTCAAGTAGTCTAGTAGTAAAGTAAGAGGAAGAACATTGAGATATTTAGGAGAATTTGCTTTATTTTGATCGGATTTTATTTCATAACACTTATTTTTCTTTTTATGCTGCCAAGGAGAAATGATCTTTCTTTATTTAATCAATCAAGTACAAAGACAAGTTCCTGGAGCCTTTTTTTTTCTTCAGATTATTTAACTTCGTTCACAGCTCTTTGTTTGTTTAATCGCGCTAATGTCTCGGCAAAACACCTGCGTGAAATTAGAGGTAAACAGAATGATATATCCTCCTGGGGAGTAAAATCTAAACACACGCAACAAACACGCACACACACACACACATATGCAGAAAGTACCGTGTGCACACACACAACAATATATAAAAACACACACAGACGAACACACATTAAACACACGCGCAATACATCCACCAACATACGAAAACGCTTGCACAATCTTAGCTTACTTCTCTCTCTCTCTCTTCTCTCTCTCCCTCTCTCTCTACGCACACACACACACACACACACACACACACATATATATATATATATATATATATATATATATATATATATATATGCATTAGAAAATGGATATATATAATCCGACAGAATGATCATACATTGCGTTGTATTATATAGAACTCTCATTTGTAATGATCTACCATCATTACACGGTTAATGCATCCCTTGGCCGAGACAACGTTAATAGTATAAACGATTAAAAGAATTGGGGCTGTTGCAGGCATCGAACCTGCAACCGTTAGGGCAGCCGCTCCAACGTAACGTAGCTCTTACCATTGAGCTAGACTTCATCCAATGTTCAGATTCCAGTATGCGTTGTCCATCATTTTCAGAGCTGGGCGCTTCTTATTGTTCCCCTGATGGCCACTATGTGAACTTGAACCCCCGCTTTTGCTTCCAGACTACCGATGGGCTGATTAAGATGTCAATGTAAGGCTCCGATAACTTTTCTCTCATCATGATCTGACATCTGTTCTTGACACTCTAAATATCTGGATCAGGCAAATAATTTTTCTTCCACTGTGTGACTTCAGTGAATTCGTTCAGCTATCGGACATGGTGATTCTAATTCTGATTCTGGAGTTCAGAAAACCTTGACATATTCGGAATCGGAGATCTTTGTTCCCTTTCCCTTACCAGTTACACTTGACACCATCTTTGACGACATGTAAACGATGAAATGAACTTGGACCTTTAATATCACATCAATTGTCAAAGAATCTAGAGTTTAGTCGAAATCCAAATTTCCAATGGTTGAGATTCCGTTGGAACTGCTCCATTCTTGAGGAGCTTCCAACTGTACACCGTTAGTTCTTTGAGAATTATAAACCCAAAATGTAGGAAACGGTAAAAGATTAAACAAGAAAATGATGAATTTATTGAAACATTTTATCAAAAGTTCAAGGCTTTGTGATGCATTGCATGTATACCTCCAAATACATATACGCTGATTCATATTTGTATATTATAAAGTATACAAACATTCAAACACACACACACACATACACAAACACACACATACACATATATATATATATATTAGGAGGTATATTATAAAGTATACATACATACAAACACACACACACACACATATATATGTGTGTGTGTGTGTGTGTTTGTATGTATGTATACTTTATAATACACACACACACATATGTATATATACTCACACACATATATATATGTGTGTGTGTGTGTTTGTATGTATGTATACTTTATAATACACACACACACACACACACTCATATATATATATATGTGTATGTGTGTGTGTATTTTCGAATATGCGTATAAATCTATATGTACGTTTATATATGAGAATGAAAAATGATTTGGACACTTGAAAAATGTTTAATCAATGCATTTCCGTAGCATTATTTTTCCTGGTATTAACGCAGGTCATTCTTCCATGAAATACAAGAATATGAAGGATGAAAGTCCTTTAGTGAACATTAAATAATTCTTTACGGGAAAAATGATCCATGAATGCTTACGATAATCACATGCGTGATTGTTTGACTAATGTCTCTTAAATGCGTGCCAAGGTTTCCATCAATCCCCAAATCTTTTTATGCGGCAATATCCATGAGAGTACTTGACATATATATATATATATATATATATATATATATATATATATATATATATCATTCCGAACCTCTGTCGGTCTTTGGTCCGACATAATTCCTTTTTCATGATATGCCACCATTCTATCTACAATCATAATCTTTCTTGTATCTCCATAACCAATTAAAAATACCTTTTAGTTATTATCATTGCTCGAACATATTGTAAGTGATTCAGTTCGGTGATATTTACAAATTACATTAGTGTATCGATTCTCCATTTAAATCTTTACTTTCATCTTCAGTCCATATTCCCAAGAGATGGCAGTGCTTATGAGGTAAATTCTATCTCCATTTCTTCTACGGATAAATTCCCAACCACAAAATGCTCTTTTGGATGGGTGGGTTAACCTGTATTATTTCTGTAGTTCCCTCGGTATACTATTCTTGTTACAACAATTACTACAGTTTCTCAGCCAGTTTTAATCGTGTGACCAAATCTCTATATTGATCTTAAGTGTTACCTTATATGATGAATTTATTTCTTGTAAACAGTCTCCAAAAGCAGGATCTCGTTCCTGAGGTATGTCCAAGATGGCTGTTAAGTTCTCTTTGATAGCGCTTAGCAGTCCAATGACAACCAGTACAGTCCTTTCCTTTGTGTCCAACGTTTGCTGAATCGAGATGTTTTGATCTTGATACTTGATAATCGTTTCTGGACCTTTCTTTGTCCTTGTTTGTTTTCGTTTTTTTTTTTCCAGATTAGCATCGTCTGAGATCACAACATCAGTCAAATGGTAGATACTTATCTTTTTGCTGACACTATTCACATCTCTAACTACCCAGCCCTGCTGAAAGTCAAATGGTTCCAAGTCAACCCTACACTGGAACACCCTTTTTAGTATTCTTGATACCCTCTGCAAAACTCTTTTTCAAATAATTTTCCTATATAATCCCCTTTTCTCATGCTCGGTTTTCGGCTAAAGACAGCTCTCATATTCAAAAGGTGTATATCTGGAAAGGTCAAGTCTTTTCCCAATTATCTGTTTTATTCAGGTTTATTATTATTATTATTATTATTATTATTATTATTATTATTATTATTATTATTATTATTAGTAGTAGTAGTAGTAGTAGTAGTAGTAGTAGTAGTGTTAGCAATTTCACATCATTTGCTTAGTGGTTACCGCTGGGGGGTTGAGTGACAACAAGTCTCCAGCCCTTCTCTCCACACTCTCCACTCTCTCCATAGCAGTACGGTGGTTTTGTAGTTTCACGCCAGTTGCACGATGGTTATCGCTGAAGGCTGTGACAGTAAGTCTCTCCAGGTCTTCAGCTCTCCTCTCATTTAATTTCTCCTTCATCTATCACAGCAGTGCTCTTGTTCGTACCTCCACCACCATTTAGGGTTTTTTTTCTTCCTCCTTTAATAGGCCACTGCTAACAGCTGGGGACGTAGATCTTATATTTCTAGCACTCTCCTAAGTATGCATGCATTTCCTAGCAATTCCTTGTTCCTCTAATTTCGTTTCCAATGTCTTTGGTACGGTTCTGAGGGCACTTATAATTACTGGTACTACCCAGACTTTAATGTTGCACACCTTCCACAATTCTTTATTCAGATCCTGATATTTTCCCAGTTTTTCATTCTCTTTCCTCTCTACACTATGGTCTTCAGGTGAGGCCACTTCTATTATTTGGCAGGCTCTTCTGTTCTTGTCCATGGTCATTAAGTCCAGTTTTCTCGCTGGGATGGGATGACCCGTTTTAATCTCAAGCTCCCAAAGTAATTTGTTGTTTCCATATTCCAAAGCTATCTCTGGTTTAGACTGGTACTACTTTTCCGCATGGTTAAATCCCATTCGTTTACTCAGGTCTTGGTGTATCACTGTTGCTACTCAATTGTTCCCGTGTCTATACACATTATTGGCTAGTTGATTAGATTCACTAGTTATGTGGTTTACGGTCTCCTCTCTTTCCCCACGTAAGTGGCATTTACTGTTTGTCTGTGTTCTGTCGATTTTTATTTTGGTATTGTTTCTTCTGATGCATTCGTTTTGGGCTGCCATGATGAGCAATTCTCTTCCTCTCTTCAGGTTCCCTTTTCGTAGCCATGTCCATGATCTCTCATCTGCCACATCCAGTATCTATCTTTCACATTCTCTGTAAAGTTTTTTCTGTTCCCCTTTTTCTTTCCTTGTTTGCTGTGCTGCTCCATTATTTCCTACTTTTTGGCACTGCTTCGGGCACTCTTTATGATGTCTTCACAGTTTGCTTGCACATTCTTGTCTACACCTGCTCTGCCCCTCTGGGCACAGTCCTCTATGCTGATGAGCCCTCTGTCACTTTTTTTCTCTCCACGTACAGTCTATCGGCGTCATATCTTGGAGGTAAAACTTAGTGCATTGTCATAAGCTTCCTTCTTCGCCAGCCCATTGACGGAAGTTTTTCCTTGTCCATTTAAGGAAGGGTCCAGTGTATCTTACTACTGATTCAACCCACGTGTTCATTCCTTTCATGAGACTACTGCTGTTTTGATTGGTCTCTAATATTATTTTCCTAAGGTATTTCCTTTTTATTTTCTCCTTCATTTCTTTCCGTTTTATCGTGTCGTCTTTGGAGAACTCCCAGGTATTTGTTTAAGTCTTTTGTAGTCAGTACTCTAATCCCTCTACTGTCTGGGATTTTGATTCTTTCTGTCGCTGTGAGCCTCCCTTTGTGCATTTAGGCAATTTTGGAGTTGATTGGTGAGCCTGCCGTTTAGTGTGGTGAATTTCTGGGACCGATATCCGTAGATCCCATCTGGTCCTTGTGATATCCAATTGGCTGAGAGTATGTTTCGATGTGGTTTCTTCCAATACTATTGTATTGTCTTTGAGTTCTCTTTTCATGTTCTGTAACCATTCCGGGTTTCGCCATGTCTTTCCAGGTGTCCCCATATGCTGTTCCAGTTGTTCTATGTCTTTGATGCATCCGATTTTCTGTTATATCTTGTTTGGAAATGTGCGGTTCTGTGTGTATCTCTTCAGCTTTGCCTCTTTTACTTGTCTGCTCTAATGTATCCCTTCCACTGCCAAGGAGATTTTTGTCCATTTTTGTCAACAGTTGTTTAATAACAACTGTGTCCCCCCTGAATGTCATTAAGGATACTAGAGTCGGAGTTTTGGTCAGTAGTCACAGGAGGACGACCGGATTCTTCCAAGTGGTTCAGAAGAGAGTACCTGTCGGTTATGACACATTATTATTATTATTATTATTATTATCATTATTATTATTATTATTATTATTATTATTATTATTATTACTCATTTTCTCAACAGTTGACAAGTGGTCACAGCTGGAGACTGAGTGACATCAAGTTTCCTCAGGTCTCCAGCCCTTCTCTCCACACTCACAGTCCACAGCATTGCCGAGGTTTACACTTTCACACCGGTTGCCCAGTGGTTATCGCACAAGTCTTCAGCCCTCTTCTCATATTTCCTTCACCTAGCACAGCAGAGCATCGGATCGTCCTTCTTCCAGCATTTGTTATGTGCATGTTTTTTTGCTCCTCCTCTTTGATCTTCTCTCTCTGTTGGGCCACTGTTAACAGCTACGCTGTAGATCCAATATTTCTTGAACTTTCTCCTCAGTATTAGTGCAGTTCCCATCAATGCAGTGTTCTGTATAGTCTCAATCCTTCCTTTTATCCCCAGTTCCTTAATTTCACTTTCAGTGTCCCTGATACAGTTCCGAGTGCGCTTACTATTATCGGTACCAACTTGACTTTAATGCTCCACACATTCTTTAGTTCCCTTGCTAGATCCTGATATTTCCCATGCGGGTCACCCTCTTTCGTATTTACTCTATGATCTGCAGGCACAGCAACGTCTACGTTTTTTGGCAGGTTCTTCTCTTCTTGTTCACGATCACAATGTACCGGTTTTCTCGCTTGGTGTAGGGTGTTCGTTTGGATGTCGAAGTCTGAAGTAATTTGTGACCTCCATCCTCTTGGACTGTCATCGGATTGTGGTGGTACCACTTTTCCACGTGGTTTAATCCCATTTGTTTGCTCAGTTCCCAGTGTATTACTGTTGCTACCCAATCATACCTGTGCTTAGTTGACTACATCTACTTGTTGACTATATTCGCTAGTTATGTAGTCTACGACCCCATCCCTTTCTCTGCATAGGCAGCATTTGCTCTCCCAGTTATTATTATTATAATCATTATTATCATTATTGTTGTTGTTGTTGTTGTCGTTGTTGTTAATATTATTATAATTATTATCATTATTATTATTATCATTATTATTATTATTATTATTATTATTATTATTATTATTATTATTATTATTATTAATAATATTTCTTTGTTGTTAAGATTTATAATCGGCATTTTTGTTTCGATGAGGCAATCAGGATGTTTTCTTTTTTTTCCTTCCGAATTTTGTTCATTATCATTTTAATGGAATCATTACTGTCCATACCCAGTCATGCGTTTTAGTTTGGCGCTGTAATAGGGTTCCGTAAGAATTCTCGATTTGACTAATGAAACTAATTACGCATACTCGAAGAGCCATCAGTGAGTCAAAATAACTTGGGTAGACATTCAAGATTAGTCACGAAAAAGTGTTTTAGGGAAATTGTACATTATGGCATTTTTTTTTTCGCTGTGGTACCTTAGTCGGAAACAAATGTCAACTATGAGTACATAGTTTATAGTTGGAATGGGAATGTCATGCTGTGTAAACTTTGTATGAGAATCATAGTCATCAGAGCAAGTTTGGTTTTTTTTTAGCTATTTACAATCGAATGTAATAAACCCTTGTTTAAAAACTCTCCGACTGTGTGCCCTAAGTTTCTCATCTGAGTATGTGAAGGTGACAAACATACCAGAAATTGTCCGGGTCACCTATTTACCGAAGGACTGTTTACGAATCTCGAAACTGAACGTGTTGCGTAATTCGTACAATGCTTGTTCGTTCTTTCTCCAAATAAAAATGTGTCGCAGTATCATTCTGCATTGATATTTAATGGGAAGAACAGAACAGAATCGTCAGATGTTTTAAAACTCTACCTCATCTTTATCCCTTGAACCGCAACTGACTTCTCTTCCCTTTAGCTGGCCTAACATCGACTTTAAGAGTACATCTCGCCATTTGAAATGGATGGCTCTGGTGTTGGAAGTTCAAGATCTTCGATATCTTTAGCAGAAAAAAAAACCCCAAATCAATAGCGATATTTAATTATTTTTTCAACAAATAACTATATTTCTGAACTGTCTGACCTGAATGAATAGTATCGAGTTTTATCAAATTTTATGTATTTTGCCATGAATTTTCATTTTATAATTACGTTCATGACGGAAATATATTAAAACAAGATGTAACGGAGCCAATTTAGGATTCCTATTTTAAAAGCTCTAATCGACATTCTATTGTTATCTATTTTCCTTACTACTACTACTACTACTACTACCACTACTACTACTACTACTACAAACAAGGATGACAATTAACTTAAATGGTTTAAAGGTTAAAGCGTACAGGGTGCAGTATAGTAATAATTTTAACCTATGCTGAGACAGGGATTGGACCGTTAATCATATTGTAAGCGAATGCAACAAATTGACTAGAAAGAAATGAACAAATTCGACGCAAATGCTGATTTACTAAAATCGTGTTAAGCATTGTGAAGTCACAATGCAAACCAATGGTATATGCACAAACCAGTAATTGTCTCAGGGAATAAAAGAAAGATGAAATCTGTGGGGAATTTCGGTTTGAACGATCACCTGTTTAGGTGAGCAGATCCTGCATGCATTGGAAACAAGTAGACACGATCAGTCAAAATGTGGATGTCGCTATTGTAGCTGACTACCGACTGAATTCGAAAGAGAGCAAAAAGGTACATTGATATCAGGACCTTACAAGAAGAGTGAATAGAAAAAAAACAAACTCAGAGGTTAGATGATTTGGGAACCCGAATCAAAATTTGAACCATTTGAATGGCAGCATTACGAAAAGCAACAAGAATACAAAGGAGCATGCTGACGTATCAGGAGACTTGTTTTCACTTGATCTATAATGAAAGCCACCAGTTATTACTGATGTGAACACCCAAAGAGTGCATAATAGATAATAATGATTATAAAGACTGGTTCATATTTCAACCGTGGACACATGAACGAGAAGGCTGTTAGGAAACCTTGACTCATACATCATTACTAGTATGATTATTTCGGTCCTCACCAATTCAGAGCTAAACATAGCAAATATCTGCTCTTGACGCTGGTTTGGCAAACGACTCCATATATTCATTTTGAATTGAATTCTAGAATCTTAATCGTTTTATAACGAATAGAATATCTGTGTTAATATATTGGTTGGTGACTGCCAACTTACCCATGTAGCAACACCATTCATAACACTTCTTACATACTCATCAGAAACATCCACTGACTGAACAGTTTCAAAAGTACTAACTACCTACTATCACAAGGACACGATGATTGCTAACTTTGTATGTATAGTAATAAGTCCGTAAACTACCAGCGAAGTATCTTATAAAACGTCTGGGGACAATTATTGTTCGAAATGCCTTTAGCATTGTCTATGAATCGTCTAAGATTATTTTCTAATTTGCTGTTTGTTAAAATAAAAGGCCAAGGGCAAATAAATTTTGCCAGAGATATCTTGTCAGCTGTTCCCAAGTGGTTAAGATGTGCGCTACCAACGAGATTGGGTTATTATATGCATTGTGTAAAAGCCAGTTAATGATTTGACTATAGGAATGCATTGTGAATAATCTTACCATATCAATGTGTTTCAAGTTATTTCTCTATATAAATTCATTGAAAATTAGTGGGGCAAGAATTTCAAGTTGTAAGGAGCTATGGCAATGTCTAGCCTACAGGAAAACTCGGTTTATTTTGTGTATGATAACAAAGGTGCATCGAAGTACAGCAGGTTCTGCTAGTATGTACACATAAAACACAATGTCTCAATACATATATATATATATATATATATATATATGTATATATATATATATTGTGCATAACATCTTTCAATGAGTGCACAGTTACTGCACTCAGATACTAAGCTGAGAGCACAAATCCTCAACAGAAGTGCCAATCGATGCGCACGTAACCCCTTTGTTTTGACAGACACTCAGCTCTATAAATGCTTACAGATATTTCTGAAAGCCAACATCTACATTGATTAATTCAGTATGTTTTGAATCTCGTTAATGTCTCGTAAGAATAGATTTAAAAATCAATCGTCTTAACTCTGGCCTTCAAAACATTACATCTGTTTTATTTTCCTCCTTTCATTAATTTTCTCTTATAAATAATCATTATCGAGCGTTGCAGGCTCGTGTTGAAATGAACCTAATGTCCAGCTTAAAACGAATGCAATTTACCCGGACAACACTCTCAGTTTCTTCTTCGACACAACGATACATACGTAAGTTCCCGTACAAATTGTATGATTCAATCTTAGAATTTCCCACGAATATTTCTCTCAAAACGATACGATCAGTCATTTGAAAGGCTAAGTTTTGAAAATAAATAAAGGGTAGAATAAAAAACGAAACAAAACGCATTTTACCATTTGTTGAGCCTGATCTATGACTGACTCACCTACTTAAGAGTTCTCTACGAGAGAAATCCAGCCTTTTGAGAGTAACGAAAAATAAATCCCATTTCAAATCTTTTCCAAATTATTTCCCTCAACAGTCTTCAAGATATTTTTTTCTGAATCGTCATTAGCTACCTTTCGTTCTGCTAAATGTCGTCCACGGTCTGAAATCTCTTCCCATTCAACAGTGAAACGTCAGAATTCATTGGCATTGAAAGACTGGGTTGATGCATCTTTGCAAAAGAGAGGTGAATTATGAGCAGAGTCGGTCATTACAACTTCAACGATCAAACAGTACACAATGGCGTTTCACTTGTGATACCCCACGAGAGACTGATGGTTCTCACATGTAGAATAAGGTCTCCTTTTGATATTTTAAAAACGCTTGGATGATTCTTTGAATCTGTAGAGCCTTAACCGTGCCTGATTCTCCTGCATACTTTCCTGGACGCCAATGGTCGGTGTCCGAGACCAAATTAGAGCCAGGGTTTCAAACAATGAATTCGAAGGCAAGCAAGTGTGTCTCACTAAAAACATTGGTTCAACAAAATAATTCAACACTCCACTTGGTCTTGAGCCTGACCAAACTGTTCTTTGTGAATATGAATGCAACTCACTTTTGATAACAGAATATATAAGATTCTAACGAAAACTTATTTTCCAGTAAATAACTACAATAAAAGTCGATAATCCTTAAAACTGTGTTTATTTGCATTTGACTATTCTTTTACGCTTTCTCACAAATTATCAATGCACGTGTGTGAAGAATGATACCGCAGGACGCTTTTGTTGAGAAAAAGAACGAACAACAGTGAAAAAAGAAATTCGATTTTTCGATAACAAGAAAAGGGTTTTGAACATTGGATTTTTTTTGTTGTTCTGATCTTTCTTTCAATGCTATCTGAAAAAAATCTGGTTCAATAATATTATTAATCACACATTTTTGATTTTATGAAATTCCATAATCTTTTCATCAGATATACATGGCTCCCACTTTGAGAAAATTATCACTCAGAACGTGCTCATTGTAGCAGCCGTAGAATGTAATCGCTTATTTAACAACTGTCATGCACGAATATTGGATGTGTGCAAAAGTTACATTTAAAGTGGATATTCGGTCTTTATTTTTCGAAAAGTGTATTTGGAGCATTTGTGTGAGCCTGATATATATATATATATATATATATATATATATATATATATATATATATATATATATACCTTAAGCGTATGGAAACTAAAAGCATTATCTCTAGTTTGAAGGGCTATTTTCACCCATCCGAAATCGTTATTTTCCCGTTCTGATGGAATCATTGGTTACTTTCCCTGACAAAATTTACTTTGCAAAATATTCCTTTATTTGGAAAATCAAGTGATGTTACACTGGATTTTACTCAAAGAGGTGCTATGTACAAAAAAAAAAAAAAAAAAAGAAAAAAAAATGGCCACGCTGTCTGATATTTCCCAGTAGTGCCCTCTCTATTGCTCTAAATGAAATCCATTTGAGATTATACTTATCTATTTAATGGACACCCAACCTGCAAGGTGATGGTTTTCAGCTTTAATTAGAGTGCACTCTAAAATTGTGTAGATTGTAAGAACGAAAAAGCTTTCAAAATAAACTGCTTTACTCATATGA
>OY735200.1:61473635-61528635 GCA_963457665.1 Thysanoteuthis rhombus
GTGTGTGTGTGCGTGTTAAAATGAAGAATAATCTTTCATTTATGAGCTATCGCAGTGAATTATTTGTAACAATGCACCATACACACACGTATATATATATATATATATATATATATATATATATATATATATATATGTATATGTATATATATACATATATATATGTATACATATATATATATACATATATACATATATATATACATATATATATATATATATGTATATATATATATATATATATATATATATATATATATATATATATATATATATATATATATATGACTGTGTGTGTATGTAAATCTGGGTGTAGCAATAATTTGATACATCTAGAAATATAGTATGTATGGAGATGGACTCGAATGCGTTTATCAGCAAATTCAAACTTGATTAGGACTGATGAAAAAATCAACTGAATATATTTGACGTTATAATACATGTAATTCATTTAATACTCACTTTGCATCTCATCAGCAGGATTCAGTTTGAGTTGACGATGGATATGTACACGACGTACGCAAAAACATCAAACATCAACACTTATCTACCTATCTATTTCGTATTTACGCGGAGATAACCACATGTATTCATATCAGATACTCCAAATGGCACACACGGCTTTCCATGTAAATAACATATAACTTGAAAAATACATGGAAATCTGTGTATAGGTGAACGTATATGAAATTGTGGTGTCCTAATCAGAATCCTATTGTCAAGTCAAAAAAAGTAAATGTATCTCATTGGTCTAAAAATATATATGTTTTTATTGTGAAACTCAATCTATAACTATTGTCGTAATGGATGAAACCTCACGCGGCCATTGTTAGATCTGGCGTCGTATATTCTGATAAAAAGCACATAGAGACGCATACGCACGCATACAAACACAAAACACACACACACACACACGCACACACACAGAGACACACACACACAAATATATATATATATATATATATATATATATATATATATATATATATAGAGAGAGAGAGAGAGAGTGAGAGAGGGAGGGAAAAAGAAAGATTTCATTACAATTAGAGAGTCATAGGTCAGTATAGATGCTCAAACAATGATTATCAAACTCATTATACTAACGAACGGTTTGGCAGTGTAGCTTGCTAACCAACGTTCAAGATAAAGCAATCTATTCATCTATTCAAATCTATCCATATCAGTCAATTCAAATCTATCATCCCATTCATCTGACTATGGTAAACTAAGCTCTCTCTTTCTATTTTTACCCTCTCTACACACTTGCAGCCACTACATCCGCTCACCTATACACATCCACCATATACATATATATATATATATATATATATATATATATATATATATATATATATATATATATATATATATATACTAGCAGAAATACCCGATGCTGCCGGTTTTTTTAATACTCCATAAATGATTGTAATTATATGACTTAGCTATATGATAACTCCAATTAATTTGCTAACGAAACATCTGACGGAGTTCATATCAAGAAACATATTGTATAATTTACAGCATTGCCTTATTTTGGCATCCTATCCAGGTTAACGAAAAGAAAAAAGCCCCACACCAAACTATTGTTACTACTATGTACTATGCAATGACCATAAAATACTGTATCTTTCATTTTCCCCCTCTCTCTCTCTCATGCTCCCACCAAAAGCAAAAACAAAACAAACAAAAAGCAACTACTCTAAGAGACCATCAAAAGCTAATTTCGGAAATCCCTGTCCCCAAAATGAACGATCAGAAGGAGCCTTACTTTAACCCACGTTTATTTCTATCCTCTCTCTCTCTCTCTCTCTGATTCGCGTTGGTCAGTCTAAAACATGTCTTTAATATACACACATAGAGACACATTCACCCGAACTAACATGATGCTAATACTTTTCCTCCGCTGTTTTTCTTTACTTCCTTCCCCTCTGACATACCCAAAGCATAAAATAGCAAAGGTTTACGCTTTTGTATAGTCTTGATAATATGAACAAAAATGGAAATTCTCCAAAGATTACCAAATATATGTGAATTATTTCTGGTGTCTATTGGAGCGCCCTCTTGATTTTCTGTCCGGCTCTAAATAGAATAGATTTCTTCATAAAAGATAATAATCTTAATCAATTTATTTCGTAACATTTTTTTCACAGAAACAAACATCGTGAATGATGGTTTTTAAACCAAAACATTTAGAACTAAGAATGATAATCTTTAAAAAAAATGACCAGTTTAAAAGCTTTCACTTATGTGGATAAACGTATCTTTTCTGAAAGAAGAAAGAGTAAGAAAAATTTTGGAACTGATTTTTTTCCCCTGAAGAACTGGTTTTGTCAGTATTCTTCTTCGGTTTATAGTCCTATTCAAAAACATTTCTTTCTCTGAATTAAGGGTGATTTTAAAAATTTCATTCTAAGAAAAGAGGTCTATTCATATTGAAATATTACTAACAGGAAAAGTTGTTTATTCTTTAAATTCTTCCACATACAACGCAATACACAGTACAATGACAAAATGAATTACTATACTTATAACATTACTGACTTGGTTGTATAAATGGGCATCATTTGAGTGGGTCCTTTAAGTAGATGAGCCAATGACTAGACCATTAACACAGAAACAGTTGTATTTCATCATAAGAGAATATTCTAAAGAATATATTCGAAAGTGGCCAACAACGTTTACGCGTAATTTAGAAAAGAAAAATATATTCAAATATACTGTATGCTGACAACTACTGACAACAAGATAGAAAGTAGATATTCACGCGTATAAAAAATACCTTTTACATCTACGATGAGGAGATACATTTAAAAGTTATTACTTCGTTCGAGATAACTTGATGAAGAATATTATTTACTTCGTTTACAATCGTTTTGTCACAGACTTGTAGTGTAGAGTCAGGTCGAGATTATATCTGTGTTGGAAATTAATCAGCTGAAGCGAGTGAAGCCTTTGAGGTGAATCCTTCCGGAATGGAAAAGTCGGAGTCTGTTTCCAATTTATAGTTCTATTGGAAATCGAATTATCCTGTAAAACCCTTGAAAACTCGTACGTCCTTTGTCCTCCTCCGCGAAAAGACATTATGCAGTGCAAAATTTCAGCTACTTACATGTAAGATTACGGCCTACAAAGTGGAACAGACGAATAGATTTATAAACATATATATATATATATATATATATATATATAAATTATAGTGTCATCCACAGACAGCTGTTTCGATTAATTACATCTCTCCAGTGTGGCTATAGACTTTCCAGTACCACTAGGCATACTTGAAACCTTCATTTCAGACCCGTAGGTCGATATCTTACCTCTGGACTACGGAACTGGACAGGAAGTAATCCTGAATTTAAGCATTATATTTAAATTACACAGAAATCCATCATCCATCAGAGTGCTCAATTGCTATAGAAGAGTATTGCATAAGCTTACAGTGGATGAGTTACCTCACTTGAAGAGTGCTCAACCCTGAATAGAGGAGCATCGATTATACACACACACACACACACACACATATATATATATATATATATATATATATATATATATATATATATATATATATATATATATATATATAATGTGTACTTTAGAGAGTGAGACAGACTCGGGAGTGAAGTTTTTGGTGGTAAGGTTTATTAATCCTTATATGTCAATAGTCCATACATGTTTCGGGATTTCTCCCATCATCAGTGGTGCGTGTTGTGTGAGTGTGAATTAAAATGTACCATGTGGAACCAGAGTCCACTGCCAGCGGCTATGCATTGTGGGTAAGTTTTGTTGTCAGGGCTACAAGAGGCCTCATGCTGAATGTAAGAATGACCAGCAGGTATTGGGATTTTGGTAAAGCAGCAGCAGTTGGACTTGGGGAGGGCAGAGTGGGTCAAGGTAGGGGGTAGTGTTGGGGAGGTGGATTTTTTTGTATGTTTGGGATAGTATATAGAGAGAGAGATAGCGAGAGAAAGAGAGAGAGAGAGAGAGAGAGAGGCAGATTTTGATATATATATACATATATATATATACACACGGTTATTCATATATATATATATATATATATATATATATATATATATATATATATATATATATATATATATATATATATAACGAGTTCAGCTTTAACCAACCCTAATGCAGATAGATAGATTACAAATGTTTGGGAATTCATATGCAAATAATATATGCATTTACTTACGTCTTTATGTCTAAGAGTGCTGTGAACGAAATAATTTCACTCTTTCAATCGTACTCAATTTTTTTCCCATTCTTTCTTCACGGCAAGCTAAGATTTTGAAACCTCTGTTTATCTGTACTAATGCCCATCAAAGTTGTAATAACATAAGTCGAGTGAATAGCCCAGTTTTCAATTCGAATAGTTTGTTCTATCCTTTGATATTTTTGATGGACTTACCTTGCTTTTGTAGGCGTTAGATTCGTTATAGATTATCTCTCATGCGACTGACGTCCAATTGGCACCTGCCCAGTCAATCTGACTTACCTACTGGACTGATGAATCATTCTACCTATTATCATTATTTGCATCTGGTTGAATATCGCATGAGATCATGGTAGATAGTTTTCACAAAAAGCAAACATTCTCATTTGAATTCTCACGGATTTTAAGATTCAACGTCTCGAATCTGGTATCATGGCATGGATAGAGTGATCTGAGTAAATCTCAAAAACATAAAGAATTCTAATTCCAGTACTTTCAGGAATGCTCCTGGTTTGTGCATTATCATTAATTATTATTATTAAGATGGTATTATTAAAGCCGTCAAAATAAGGCCCTAGAAACGTCGAGAAAGTTTTCTCACCCATCCCCTAGTTTTAGAATGGACATTGGAATTCAGATGTCAATTTTCGCCAAAACAGTATGGCCAGGAGCACTTGAACTCATAAACACAAGCACATATAAAGAGGAATAAAACTCTCCAACACTTTCGGTAGTTACAGTTGTTCAATAATATGAATTTATAGCGCAAATATATTATTTACACTGTCAGATTAATGCTTGAAAATCTATTAAAATTACAAGTGATAGCTGTCTATGTTTATCAAGTGAGCCTGTAGGTCATTCAAATACGATTAAATTACATCTGAATGATAACATAAATATTTACATAGTTTTTCCGGTTTAAAACCAAGAAACAAGAGTTTATTTCCTGCATAAGTGTTTTGAACTGCATGCCAATTCCTGTCGAATTGATGCTAGCTAAATGAGAAAATAACATGAGCAAATAGAACTATCGAATATTTTGAAAATGTCATAGTTTTATCATACTAGTTGTTGAGGCACACTGCGTAGGGGTTATCAATTCAAAGTGTGATAAAATATTCAACTAAAAAATAGTTATTTCATCTCATTTTCCAATCACATAGATCCCAAAACAAAGATTCTTCGTGAAAATGACTAGATTCATTAGAGTGCAATGGAGTGGTGCTGTGTAAGCAGATGTTGGCACCCATGGAACCAACGCTTTACGATCCTCCCCCTGGTATTCGAAATTCTGTAGACTGAATTATTTTGACTTAAAATAGAAGGGGTTAATCAATTGGAATGCAAAAGTTTTATCTTCAATTCCAGATTTCTAATTTTCCTTTTTATCCTTAGATAATCCCCTTCATCCTTTGAAGAGGAATTCACAAATCAAAGATGGAAAATGAAAGAAGCTTTTACAAAGAAAACAGAGGAATGTAAGCGTGTAAGACACCTTTGTAGGGGCTTTAAAATTCCGTTTTTAATTAGAAACCTCTTGCCATCCCTAGCAAAGGATCACAGAAAGTATAATGTCTTGTCCAAGGGGAACTGATCTCCGAGACGATACCCTCCAATGGCACTTCAAGAGTTGAAGCTACGGGATCTAGGCAATTTTGTCCCATATTCACAAGTCAATGTGGATAAGGGTTCTGCAATAGAAGAGAGAGAGAGAGAGAGAGAGAGAGAGAGAGAGAGAGAGAGAGAGAGAGAGAGAGAGAGGGGGGGGGCTTAGGCCTGATGGAAAATCGGTAAATATTTCGTCGGGGGCTTTTTGTATTTGAAATGATTACGCATTTACCACCGATACCAGAGGGCAATGATCAAGCTCAAATAGATTTTGGATTTGAATGACTTTCAAACAGTTGACCCCTTCTCAATTGGAAGATACATGTGACACAGTTACTAACTTAAACAAAATGAATAACAAAAAGTTCAACTTGTATCCCATTCCTGTTCGCAAAATTACGATTACATGTTATGGAAGTAAAGAAATTTATTCAATTGATTTAACTCCGATGGATGTTTTTTTTTAGTCCTGTATTTGCTGTTTTCCTGCTCTCTGTTGCATTTATGAACGTCAAATCCCGCTCTATAATAAGACAACTTCCAGCGAACGTAATACCAGCAACATAAACTGCCAAACGCACTGTCTGAGACAAAGTCTGAGACAATGATCGGCAATAGTCACTCTCCTTTATATTAGATCTGTAATCTGAGAATCAACATTATTGAGCGTATTTGAACAGCTTACCAGGAGGGAATTAACAATAAATTTGGGTTTCCAAATACTTGACGAAAAATTGGTAGGTTATGGAAATTCTCCCAGTTTGCAGGCCATCGCAGGGATGGGGTTCCATGTCCAAGGGCACACATACGCAGAGTGTTAAGATATATGAGATTATGAGCACACCCATTCAATGGCTTGCTGTCATTCAAAACAATATGGGATCGGACTTACACTTGGTAAATTGGTTCCCCATGTTATGACAATAGCCGACAGTGAAGCAAAATTGGACATAAGCACTTGTCATCACTCTTATGAAAGCAACTCGTTCTTGTGGACAGAATAATGTTTTGTGATGGAAAAAGAATTTCTAGTGGAATACAAAGCAATGCAAACAATGGCTTAGTGGAGATGAACGGGATAAAGTACAATCGAAAATATCCGTCCATCCTTAGAAATTTTTGATTGAGGTGTGATGGCTTTGCAGTACCGTGGTAAAGTTTTGGTTGCTGTGACAATATTGCAATTGGAGCAGATATCTGTTGTCAGCGTTTAGAACGTTTGAACTCCGCTTTGAAAGAAAAAAGTCGAGTGTGATCAATTGAATCCTTTTCTAGTTCTATTATTATGATGCATGTCGAAGATAACATGTGGAAAGATTGAAAACCTCAGCTGGGTAACATTCCACAACCTCTTTTTTTTCATGGTCTTGCAAATTCTATTGACACGTATTTTGCAAGTTACCGATCATTTGCGAAACACATGAGCAGGTGATAACTATCCTTTGAACATTTTTTCTAGAACCTGAAACACTTGAATGAATGGTATTATGATGTTTAATAATTGTTGAAAGGACGATGCCGATGATGGTGGGACCCATGTTAATAGATAAATTCAAATTAAACATGATTTTATTTATGTTGCTGACCTTAAATCATGAAATTATTCAGGGATTACTTGATATATTTGTGCATGTGCGTGTTCACGTGATTACTCAAATGAATAAACACGTAATTATATATATATATTATATATATATATTATATATATATGTGTGTGTGTATATATATATGTATACAAATATATATATAGACAGAGATAGACACACACACACACACACACACACACATATATATATATATATATATATATATATAAAAATGACTGTATGGATGTCTGTGTGTGTATTTGTTGAAATGTCCTTTTTTTTATATGTGTTTATACATATGTGCTTTTAAGTTTGTTTGCGTATCTGCGTGCATGTGGGCTCCTATATGACTGAGTGTTTATACTATTTTTATAACGTGCTCAACGGGGCCAAAGAAAAAAATGCAAATCTGAATAAAATGACACACACAGTTGTATGAAATCCAAGTCACGTCTATTTGATAAACAGATTTCGAAACGTTGATAGACGATAGAAAGTTTGCTGCAAACGAATTCCGAAAGTAATCATAAGCAAACATATATTGAACTGACATGAACGATGAAGAAACCCTGCCATCTGTTTTTTCACCATGAATCTATTGACTTCAAAACGAGGCTAAAAAGCACGCATACATAAGAGATTTGCACGAATGATGGATTTCGTCTGGTTCGAAGAAAAAAAAGGTTTGTTCCTTAAACGTCGCTTTGAATAGTCGATTTAGTAAGAACATTAGGGGTTAATATTCTGAACTGGTACCAACACGTTTGATGGGAGAGAGTGAAAGTTAGAAAAGCAAGTAGTTTGGAGAGAGAGAGAGAGAGAGAGAGAGAGAGAGAGAGCAAATATAAATATAGAAATATAAGGAGAGGAATGAAGACACATGCCCACGCGTGCGCACATATGGTTCGTGGAAATTCACAGCTAATTCCGACCGTCCGACTCAAAATTGTACCTGACTTGCGATTCGAATAGAAGCTAATCTCATTCCTTGCGTTACGATTACTTCTTACAAGTACGGAAAAATATCTAAATCTCCAGAAACGTAAATTTATCTATCTATCAATAATAACAACACATCAGTTTATTGTTCCTATTTCAGTAATGTGTCAAACCATCTCCATCAATAATTTTTTATGGCATCTACAAATACCGAGTAGATAACGTACAATATACGAAGACAAAATCTATAACAGCATGTTGGTCAGAGACTTGATCATAAGAACTGGTGCAAAGACATCTGTCCTGTCAAAAAGTGATAGAGTCAAGACAGGAAGAATCAGAAATGTGAGAAGCTTTCAGACTTTCAATTCAACAGTAGTGTTGGGTCAGTGGAAATACTGGCGAACGTACTGAAGTTTTAAATGAACGGATAGAAAATATCGCAGACGACAGATCATGGACATGGCTACGCAAAGGAAACCTGAAGATAAAAACATAATCTCTCACCATAGAAATTCTAAACAAGTCCATTAGAACAAACAAAGATTGATTGACAAACAGCAAATGCTGTCTATTTGGAGAAAGGGATGTAAACTACATAACCAGTGAATGTAGTAAGCTAGCCCCGAAGGAATATAAGGATTGGTACGACAGAATCGCAACTATTTTACTAAAGGAACTATGTAAAGGGTAGGGATTCGATCGTGTTGACAAATGGTATCAGCTTAAACCGGAGACTGTCATAGAAAGCAGGAGCCACGGATAACCCTGGGACTTTGATATAAGAACCGACCATGTAATCCAAGCAAGCAAACCAAACGTGGTCGTTGAATAGAGAAAGAAAACCTAATAGTAGACGTGACTTTGCCTGTGCCGAGTTAATGAAAGAGAGTGAAAAGCTAGGAAAATACCAGGACTTGTCAAAGAAGTTGAAAAAATGTAGAACATAAAAAACCAAGATTGGAGTTGCTGGAGATGTAGAACGATTGATGCTATGCAGACAACAGTACTACTTGGAATTGTACGGATACTGATCAGAGTACTAGAAATATGAGATTTACGACTACCAATAATCTAACAACTACGATGAAGACGGCACGTGTAAGTGAGCCTGAGGGAGCTTGGTACAGTGCAAACAAGAGCGCCGTTGTGATATGTGAGGACGGTGAGTACAGGGGTAGAGATATAAGGAGATTTACTGTTACCCGGCCTTTAGCAATGGCCAGATGACAATTGGTGTTGACTCATAGAATACTGGGAGGAGGGACTGTGATCTTAGAAGACTAGCTGTCACTCACCCAGCGTTGACCACCAGACACAAGTTCAAGTGACTCCGTAAAATTAGTGGTAGGTAAAAGAAATGGGAGTATGATAAAGTGACATTATAAACACTAGGAAAAGTACAAAGTTTTAAAATGATCGTATAGTCTAGTTCGACAAAGATAATTACTAAAGTAAATCTATTACTGTCAAAACGTCATCTTTGACCTTAATCTTACAGAACTTTGCTTCGGAGAAAAAGAAAACAAACAGATATTGGTGTAAAATCATCTCATATATGACTATCTATTAACAGGTACCATTGTTATATGTTTTAAAGTAGAATTCGTTACATTTTTAGCATTTGTTTGTATCTTTATCCGTATATTTGAAAAATAAACCCTTCCAAGACAAAGATGAAGGGGAACAATAGAAATATATAAACCATATTAGAAAGCGTCTTTGGAAAGACCACCAGAACCTGATGGAATTCACAGATTCTGGTTCTAAAAAATTTATCGCATTACATATCCAATTCATCCATCAATTCAAAAACTTGTCTAGATGAAGTTGATATCCCAAATTGGATGACCAAAAGCAGAATTACCCTGAAAAAAAAGGATACTGAGAATAAGGAATCAGGCAAGTAATGATAGACCGATCTCATGCCTATCATGAATGTGGAAAATCTTGACTAGACGGATAGCAGATAGAAATAATCTAGTCCTATGGAGAAGAGAGGAGTATTAACAGAACAAGCAAAAAATACATGAAAGGAACTAAAGGGACGAATGACTCGTTCTGCATCCTCCAAATGATTTTAAAAGAAGTAAAAAAAAAAAAAAATGTTGCATGGGACGGGTCAGGTATAAAAAAAAGCGTCATAAATCATCCCACATGGCTGGATACTCGAATTCCTCAGGATAACCAAGATAACTGAACCATTGGTGAGATTCATAGTCAACCTTATGGAAATCACGCTTGACTTCTACAGGAGGGAACTTAACAGAGGTAAGTATAAATTGGGGACGTCAGGGAGGTGTTTTAGTCCTGTTACTATTCGTAAAAAAACTATTATGTCAATGAACAGAATCTAAGAACATCATCGAACACCGATTCTCCAAAACAAAGGAGAAGGTCAATCATCTCATGTACATGGGTAACATAAAGCCATTGGCAAAAAAAAAAAAAAAGGGAAGAGCTCGAAATGTTGAACAACAATGTGAAAAAATACAGCAATGATAATGGCATAGAGTACAGAATAGAAAGATGTACACAATGGTAAAGCAAAGAGAAAGGTTCACTTTGGCAGAAAGAAATCGGAATACTGGTCAACAGCTCACTCAGAGCAGAGACCACGCAGGACGGGTTTCAATTTTCGATTCTGACACGGTACAACGGGAAGAGATGAAAAGTAAAATGAAAAAAGATTACCTTAGTAGGATGAGAAAAATGTTATACACGTAAGAAAATCTGAGAAAAAGGAATGATCACATGGGCAGTATCGGTAGTAAGATACACAGGTCAATTTCTTGGATGGACAAAAGAAGAGCTCTGATCGGTGGACTGGTGGTACGACAATCACAAGGCTTTATATCCTAGAGATGACGCAGATAGACTGTATGTGAAGAGGAAAGCAGGCGACAGAGGACTCATCGGCATAGAAGACTGTGTCCGAAAGAATTAGCGATAACAATAACTGGGAGTTTAATGCTAGCAATACAGACGCAAACAGCAACAACAATGGAAAGACCGGATGGGAAATAGGATTAGAGCAATTAGGAATGAATAAAGTTTGCCAAATTGTGTGGATGTTGCTGGGCCAACAAACCAAAGATTGAAGGAAGTGAAAATTTCGAAAATATCTAAGAGGAGAAAACATTGGAACATGACTGTAATGATTGTACTTGTCATTGGTAGTGTTTTGGAACAATCCCCATGACCCTCACAATTGGGATGAGAAAATTGCAAATCAGAGAAAGGATTGTAAATATTCGAATCCTTACTAATAGCAGCAAGAATACTGAAGAGGGTGCTGGAGACTTGCAGTCACTTGATCTACAGTGTTAGTTACCAGTTATTAATGATGAGAAATTCCAATAAGTGCAATAGAAAGAAATATCTAATTACGACGAAGCAAAGCTTGAGACCCCCCCCCAAAAAAAACCCCAAAAATGAAACAATGTCTCCTCGATTGAGAGAGAATAGAAACAATAAAGTGTATAATAAAATGAAAAGAAGAAAAAAAAAAAGAAATGAAAACAGGATCATCTTTTGAGTGACAGTGATTCACTGGAAAGCGTTCAAGTCATCATCATTATCAGCCTTTTAATGTCCGTCGTTGGAAATAGACCTCCTCCAGACCTTTCTATCACGGGCATCGCAGAGCCATCACTTTCCTATCTTCTTCGCAAAATCTTTTCCAGTCGCAGTTCCACATATCATCCATGGGGATCCACTTCGTGAGTTGCGATGTCAATCGGTTGACATCCATCCAGTAAGACCAGCCCATTGCTATTTTAGTTTGGAGTTTTTTCATTTACCTACATCAGAGAAATAGATTTTTCAAGCACAAACCCAGCATTGTCTACGAAAATAAGGAGTAAAATATGTCGACTAATCAGAATGACTGATCTAGCAAACCTCAGAGTGATAATGGAGTTATATTTTTTTAATAATTTTAGAAACATTCAGATATTGTCCTGTAACTAAAAATATTTAAAATATATAAAAGTAAGAGTTACGCACCTGATCATTAAAGGTCTGGGAACGATCCAAAAGACCCTTACATGAATTTTTGGTCGACCAAGCGGAAGGACAAAAGGAAATGATCAGACGTTCTTAAAATTGGTGAGGATAACAATGAGGTGGCAAAGACTTTTCACTGAATTCCGGGCAATGACCACTTGATATTTCTAGTGTGAAACAATATGAAATGATGAAGAAACAAACTTTCGAGATGTAAACAATTAGACTTATCACTATTTGTTCCTGCAGTCTGTTTGTTTGCCGTTGTTCTCAAGTTACGTTTTGCAACGCTTAGTTCGGACTTTTAAATCCGATATTTACACAGAAATATAAAAGAGGAAAAAAAAAACGAGCAAGTTGAAAGAATTCATTATTTTAGAAGTGCTGAATAACATTTTATGCTGAAATCATTTTCCAAAAATACATTAGGAAATAAAAACCATTAAAATGAATCGAAATAAATGAAAAAAAAAATTGGCTTTCAAAACCCCATCTTTTCGATGCCCACATTCGTCAATAAACAGACAGCTATTAAAATTTACATTGTTTCGATGTGTTTTTTCTTCGCACTCTCATACCAACACGTTCCTTTTGAAAATAACAAAGTAATAACACCGCCTGGAAAATAAAAGAAATGGTAATTCATTATTTTTCTATAAAAAAATGGAAATATTCAGAATCGAATACACAATAAACGGAGTAAAATGAATCAAATCTGGAAAAAAATATCGACTATTTGAAGCAAGATTACAATAAAACATTTTTGGTTGCCTCGCCATTGGATAATGGTTTAGCACATTAGTCTCGAAGATCATCGGTACTGAGTAATAAGTTCGATCTTCATTGGATATTCCGTATATGTGCCTCATGCCAGGACTAAGCTATTCTTAATAAATAACTAGTATAATAATTAGCTGCCTAACTGCAGAGTAATAGTGGTAAGTATTGGCAAATGAGTAACATCAACACGGGTGCTTGACGCCTCATAAGTCTATTTCCGGATGTTGCCAAAACATCGAAGAATTGCGAGACGTGGAGACACTTATGATGTATAGCCTCAGTAGGGATAGCTGTTGCAGTTGCCGTGACCAGCGTAAGGACATCTACCACTTACCACCGCAAAGTATTGGTTAGCAAGGTATTCTAGCAGACCATTATTACCTTATTGTGAGTTCTGACTTCAATTGGAGCCATAACTCGTGTAGCAAATCTTGGTAAATATCAATATTAGAGTTTAATTGAGTGCTTTGTCATGTGTTGATATGGTCAATTAGCTAACTGAGCTGATCATTACTTCATTGTTGTATGTACGATCCTCTCTACGAGTCCCTTTTCTGTGATCTTGTGCCAGACTGGGCTAAGCTATCCTTCGCAAATAGGCAAACTACCATCATCATGGGCGATTCAAGGTAGTATTCACTTCTGTTGCAGACCGTTTGGTGGCAAGCGAGGCCTTCTCAATAGAGGTAGGCTTTCCTGCGTTGAGGTGAAGGTCTTGCTATCCAAGGAAGCTCCCAACCAGCAGTATTATATTTTCTTCTTTTTTTTTCTGGCCGCCGTTTCTTTTCGAATAAGAGGGTCTTTGGAAGATGACTGATAGGTAGCGACCAAATTCGCTAGTTTTGCAAATTCAAACCTCACAGGTACATAAGTATTGTGTCAAATGGGACAAGTAGATAACAATATTAAAGTATAATTCACTCTGAAAACATTTTTTGATGACATATTCCATATACATACGCTTTGTAAATTTGCCAAGTCTGTAATAAAGAACCCTCAAATCTGAATCAAAAACCCCACCTTTTTTTCCTTCCTGGAAGAAAAAGAAAACAGAAAACAAACAAACAAATGAAATAAGCAACAAAACAACTAATAAAGGGTAACAAAAAAGTGCATATATCTACAATCGTCTTTCTCGATTTAGCGAAATTACTCTTGACATAGCGAGGCAGATGACTGAGATATACATTCAAGGAGGTGCTGTGATTGTTATCGCTGATACAAAACTCGTGTAAGTATAAAGAAAGGATATTTTCAGGCATGGGTGATGAATATCCCCTTTACTGAATCTTTTATGGCTTTTTCTGATAAAAATCTGTTTTTATGAATTAGTTTTGAGTAGTGGGTAATAAATAAAACGTATTTCTGCTGACAAATTGCAACATCAACTTCCTTCCTCGATTAATTTATTGGAACGAATCAAATAAAATTAAAATCTCTGTGCATATGACTTAACTTTGACGTTATCACGTTTTAAAATCTCAAATGTTAATAGTTACTTTTTTTTTCAAACCGTAACGACAGCAACAGTCAGAGCTGATACAAACAATTTTTCACCTCTTGTTTTCCTCGTACCTAATCAAAAATTTAAATCGGAAATTTGAATTTAAAAAAGCCGGACGAACACTGTGAATGTAGAAAAGACTTTTATTGCAGGAGCTTTATTGAAATATCAAGTTTGCATAAAAGCGGGACTTTTATGTATTCGGAAAACAATGTCCAGTTGCAAATGCCTTTTGTTGATAATATTTTCTGAATCGATGCCTTTTAGAAATGTGCATGTTTTATTTCAAATATGGCTGCCAAGATACATCTGTTATCAACAATGTACATCTTAATTTGTTTTTATTATTATTCATTACATTTTTATTAAAATTACTTGTCCAGTATTCATTTCTATTCAATAAATAGGTGATCACTATCCCTTTATTTTTTTTTTTGTTTTCGTTCATCTCATTCAAAATTAATAATGTATATTTTTAATGCATGTGAATAAAATATTTCAAAATTTCAATAGATTTGGAAAAGTATTCAACCCCATCTTCACTGATTTTATTAATCCCGACGTTTTGGTCAAACCTTTCTTCGGCGGATATGTATATATTCTTAAGAGTAATAGGAGTGCGTTGAAGAGAAGATCTATCTGTGTGTTTCGATCCTTATCCATCGAAATATTGATTCTCTGAAGAGCGAGCTTTTAATTGTAAAGTAAAATCACTGTGAAATCTCCGAATATTATAACTCACAGCGAAGACGGGAGAGAACGAGAATCTGAAATGAAGACGAAGAGGAGCAGATGAATAGATAGATGAAGTTGAAGGAAACGGGGAGAGAGATAGAGAAAACATGAGATAAGGGGGAGGAGAAAGACTATAGACGGCGTGCAAGACAGAAAAACGATAATATATATATATATATATATATATATATATATATATATATATATATATATATATATATATATATATACACACACACACATATATATATATACACACACACACACACACACATATATATATATATATATAGAGAGAGAGAGAGAGACTGAATAACAGAAAGCACGGAGAGAGAGAGAGAAAGAGAAAGAGAGAGAGTAAGAAGGATAAATATAAAGACAAAGGCAGAAGAGTTAAGACCGATAGATGAAGAAGGAGAGAAAGGCAAAAATATCGACAACGGGAGAAAGAGAGAAAGATAAATTCAAAGACCAAAACAGATGTTTATATAAGAGAAGTAATGAGTGAAGAAGTAAATGCCAATAAAGGGTGACACAAATACAAATTAGATTCGATACACAGATAGATAGATAGATAGATAGATAGATAGATGGATAGATAGATACATACATAATACACAGCACTAATATAATAAAATCATGCAACCTCGACATATATAACACTAGAAAACATTTCTCAGATGATTTTCCCCATCATTCTCTTCAAAAGTAACCAACCGCCTTAACTTATAACAAAATTAGTGTAATTTGATACTTTCATTTCTCACTACCTTAGATACGAGTGTCGTCGTTTCAAACAGTTTCAACGTTGCTGACAACATCGTCCTTTTTGCTGAGAATTTCTCTGATCTCCCAAAAATGCTAGACAAAGAAAATGAAGAAAGCTACAAAGTTGGTTTCCAAATGAAATTCAGTAAAATGAATGTTGGGTTCAACAAACGTGTAGGGGACCAAGACACAACGATCAAAATTGAAAACTCAGAGCTAAAGACTGTAGAACACTATGCATATGGCAAGGGTAAAGGATACGAATCAAAAGAAGAAGAGATCAAGCAGAGAATCACTCTAGAATTACAAGTGTTCGGTAGAGCGAGCTCAGCCTTCAAAAATAAGAAAATTCCATCATTTTTTTACAGAAGGGTCTACAATCAATGAACCCTCCTTATAATCAAATATGAAGCTGAAACTTGGGACCGAACCAAAAGGATTTCCCTCAAGCCGAGAATCATGTGAGGTACGCTAGATAAAATCGTGCTTCATATCATGTGGAGAGATCATAAGACAGCTAGGTATATTACAATAAGGGACCAGACATATCATAGAAACCTTAGGAGAACCCCATGGGTAGCTCATGATCCAAGGATGTCAGACAAAACTCGACATAACGACTAACAACTTTGATACCGAGAGATCATATACGAAATTGTGACCGGAAAAATAAGACAGCGGGTTGAACGAGACAAGTTCAGAAAGTACTGGCTCTTTAAAGGTCGGAATCGAAAAGTCCTGATGATGAACCCACCAAAGGGGCTTAACTTCAACTTGACTTGCATCGTACTCTAATTTGTATCCCGATATCATTTACAACTGTCATAGCTAGGTCTCCTCACAAACTAAGGACATCATTATATTTTCCTTTTTTTCAAAGTACAGAATTTAACACTTCTCAAAACAAATTATTCATTGTCCCACCTTTATAAAAGTTGTGGAATGCTTTTTTACACCGTTGTACATTTTCAGAATATAAATTGGTAAATATTACATAAAACGGCATATCATTATCGAACATATATTGATAAATGCGCACAAAAAAAGGAAAACATTTGAATAATTCAGTAATTTTATGTTCGTTGGCTGAAATAAAGGTTGTTAGCAAGAATAATCTGAAACATACGAGACAGTGTCACAGTGAAGTGTGAATAACACTCGGCGCATATACAGCGGAACTTTCATTTTCTAAGATAAGAAGAAGGTTTTATCATTATTCTAGGTGTTATTTTTCAACAGTCTTTTTTTTCAAACAAAGCGGGAGAAATCGAATAAACATTTGGTAAGGCAGATGAAATACAAAAGAGGAACCCAAAAACCGTTGGTGTTATACGAATAAGCGATAAAAAATATATATATATTGGATATCTTCTTTTATTTTTCTTCTTTCGTTCATTAAAAAAAAACAAACTATTACTTTACCCTGTAAATTTAACTCGGAAATGTCACGTTATTACAGGCAAAAATTGCCGGAACTGTTCGGGTAAGTGCATTATAAGCAATACTTCCCTTGCATAATACGTGATTTGAGATGGAATTCAGAGAAACGATGCTGAGACGCATTTGCAACAACGCAAAACGTGTCGCATATCTGATTCTACAAGGAACATTAAAATCAAACTCGAATTCTTGCATGAATATTAATCGGAGTAGCCGGGTTTCTTATTGATTTTTGCAGTGCAAGAAAGCAGAATCTGTTTTTCTTTAGAACAAAACTTTGTATCTTGAACATGTTTAACCTAATCCTCCCCTATCTTCAAATGAGGATAACAGATACGATCTATCCTGAATGAAAGCGAATAAGTTAAATTAAATAAAACCTTGTGATCGTACGTTAGTCGGAAGATCACGAGAAAAAGCTCAACCAGCAACTTTCACTGTGTCAAATGATTTCAGTGTCTAATTATGTATTACCGGTTTTATCCCTGGAGAACAATTTTCAAAGGAACAAAAAGTTACACTAATATGATTTATAGTCTGAAACAAACTTACGAAAACAACAAATTAGCAGTAGAAACCCGTAGATGTCAGAGAACAAAAGGTTTTTCGACCTTTTTAAATTGTGTACACTTCATTCAAACAAACATAGACAAATTCAGCTCAGAGAGTTGTTCGTTCTCGTCGGTTATAACTTACGTAACGAGATAGGACAATTTTTTCTTTAATTTTGAAACCTTGATCAAAAGAAAAAAAAGTAATCTTTAAATTGTAAATGGTTCGTCAAAATTTTTTCTAGCAGTTTGATATTTTGCCCTGAAAGGAGCATGTATATCATATGTCATGGAATCAAATGATAATGGCAATCTTGCACATTGTTTTATCGGATGATCCTGGTGTTTCTGAAGTGAGTTGTGCACACAAAGCGAGCTGTGCACATATATGAGCATTTGCCTTTTTTATGGAGCTTGATGACTGGGCTTCTTTGGAACAGAATGGATCACGTTTGCAGCGTTCAATATTGTCCGCAGGTTGGTTGAAGGTATTTCGTGATAATGGCCAATAGTCATAGCTTAGAACTCGACAATCCGATAACAATCGAATGGGTGGGGAATATATTGAAGATATTGATATAACCTTAATTTGAAATCAATAGCTGAAAAAGTCCTTTATTAGTGACTTGGAAATTGCTTTAGTCTGAGGAACAAAACTTGGTGAGTTTTAATACTGTTTTTATCCATCAGACTATTTTCACGGTAACTTGGTTTTCCTTAAATACTAGTTACGCATATTCCTAAAGCGATATCATCTAATTCAAGCGAATATGATCTAAGTACCCTTCAGAAAGGTGATGGTGTCGTCTTCCTCATTGTATTCATACTAAATAAAGTACATATGACGTTCATTTTGAATCGTTAATTTAATTTGTAATGTCCTTTCCAATTTGCTTATTGAACTAAAATATTGTTTCAGATCAGTGCCACAGTTAAGGACATCTTTCATTCAGATCATATGTCTGCTTTCCTGGAATATACTTTCTCCCCTTGCTTTCTAATATCAATTTAAAAAAATCTAATGCATACAACAGCGTGGTTTGATCACAGATAAGCATTATGGGTAAAAAAGACGTTCTGATTATTTGGTGGGGGGTAATGATGGGAGCAGATTGAGAAGAATTGGATGAGGCAGAAAATATGGAAGAAAACAGCACATGCGTGAGATGAGAGAGAGAAAGAAAGGAAGAAAGGAAGGGAGGGAGGGAAGGAATAAGAGAGAAAGATGGAAAGAGAGAAAAAGATCTCAAGCAAATGAATTGGACAGTAAAAGAAGGAAGAGGTCACACGGGTTAGACAGAAAAAAGTAAAGAAAGAAAGGAAAAACATAAAACTGAAACAAAATTTGAATGAGCAAAAAAGGAAAAAAACAAACAAAAAAAAAAAACACCGAGGAAACAGACAAAAATGAAATTTTCAAGATATGGTATATTCTGGTTACGAAAGAGATAATATGAAGATGGAGATGTATAGGAAGTTTAAAGATTTATGTTAACCTGACTCGGGCAGAATAATGCAGATGGCAAACTTCGGAAAAGCAAATGTCAGTTAGTGGTGAAGGGGCATTACAATTGCAGACTGGGGTCATTGATTACTACCATTTCAACTGTCTGCACTTACGAACATCTCCATCTCTCTCTCTCTCTCTCTCTTTCTCTCGCTGTCTGTATCCACCCTTTATACATATATATATATACATATGAGCATATGGCCTATACATGTGCATAATACACACCAAATGAACGCAACCTATATATGTATAAATATGTATATCTTCATACATATACACAAACTTTCATCAACAAGCCCGTACCCAAAAGTTGAAGAAGCCTCTATTTTCCATAGAAATATCCATATGTATATATATATATATATATATATATATATATATATATATATATAGTATTACTATCATTAAGAAATGGAAATATAACCCGACAGAAATTATTTTAAGTCCTTCATATTACCATATTTGAAATGACCCCCGTTAATAAACAATGAATGTGCCATTTGGCCTAGACATTGCTAGACAGCGTGAATAGAGAAAAAGCAATAAAAAAGGGCGCTGCAGGAATCAAATCTACGACCTTAAGGTCGCAAATTTAAGGTAGCGTTGCACTGAACCATTGAGCTAAACATCCCACTGTTGAGGTAGAGGCCCAAAGAAGAGGCATATGTCCAAATTCTTAAATTGTTCATTCAATGTCCACATCTACTGTCTTTATTTCTCAACGCAGACAAATATATTTTCCAGGAATGGATATAAAATCTGTCCAAAATAATTGGCCTAGACAGCATAAACAAGATAAACAATTGAAGGAAATGCAGAAATAAAACCTGCAACCGATCGGCAGCCGTTTTAACCGCTGAGCTAATCATAGCATCACGTTCAAACGGCACATCCATCGTGTATTAACGGGAGGTAATTTCAGAAAGAGTTTTAAAGTAATATAATGCATCTCTCTCCCTTTCCCCTCCCTTTCTCTCTCCCTCTCTCTGAGTCTGTATGTGTATATGCGTGTGTGTATGTGTATATAAATATATGAACCCATGAACACACTCAATCTAAGGAACGAATACCACCAAACACACACACACACTCACACACACACACACACACACATAAATAAATATATATATATATATATATATATATATATATATATAAATACATATATATATATTTATATATATATATATAGATATATATACATATACATATATATCGATCTACACATATACGCATGCGCTCCCTGCCTCGAAACCGCTGCCATGTTCTTTGATCGTTGATATTTTGTGCAAGTCACGGATAGTTTTTCTGCTTCTCACTAAACAACCCTACACTTTCGTGTTGAGTTGTACGGGGGGGGGGGGTAGGCGTGAGATAACTCAAATCACAACTTCTTGCTGCAAGCAGTGTGGGTCTGCTATGCACTCACTACAGCTCTCCCTATATATGTCTTCACTTTGTGTATTTGTTACTGAAATCTCCTTTCAATGCTTTCCAATTTATTTTGCAATATCACAACGGTCTCTGTAAATTTGTGTGCGCCAGTATAGTTCGAGAAAATACATTATATATATGTATATATATATACATACATACATACATAAGTATACATTATATATATATGTATATACATACATATATATATATATATATAATATATATATATATATATATATGTGTGTGTGTGTGTGTGTGTGTGTGTATATATATATATATATATTACATTTATAAATGTACACACACTCGGTGAACAGCGCATATACAAAAACGCACGAGCCCTTTGTACAGAGAGGAACTGACGGTGTAGATGAGATAGTTATGAAATCTCTAACAGTTTAGCTGATTGGTATTCTAGCATCGGTAAAGGCTAGGAGTTCATCCCAATTTTCCTTTCCTTATTTCCATTCACTTGGCCTTGTGCAGCACAAATCTGAAATTGGTCAATATCATATATTGGAATCAGTGAAATGCACATAACGTACTCAGGGTGGTTCGTAAAAACCTTTATGATGTAGTGAGTTCGATGCCATTATTTTTGCCGTATGACAGTTTAAGGAAAGCTAACGAATATCGATGGACATCATCGCTGAATGTAGTGGATTGTAATCATAGCAGGTTCATCGCACAACCGGATTGATTATCTATCTATCCATCTATGATGATGATGGAAGTAAATTGAATTTTTCACTACATGAAATCCGATATATACGATAGATAGAGAAGCATTGGGTCAAGCGCATTGGCAGTGAGTAGGGTTTATACTGAAAAAAACTTATATCTGCTGTGTAAAATAAAATGCTTTTTCCACTATCGGCCTACAGGCTTATCTACATATATTTATATGTACTAGCAGGACATGTAAAGATTCTCAGGGTCTGGACGATTGATATTATATTCTCATACTCTTAATTACTCCTCTTGATGCTCATTAGCTGTCGATGATAGTTTTTAAATTTCAAACTAACAAAGATCAGTTTCATGTGTAAAAATTTCCATACCCTTTAATAAATTACATATCTCTCTTTCCTGCTCCCCCCTCTCCTGCTCTCGAATTAAACTACCTAATTTTCTTTCCTTTTCTGTTCTCTCCCTTTCTACCCTTTCAAAATTGACTTTATCTCCTCCCTTCTTTCTATTCTCTTCATAAGCTACCTCTCTTCTTCCTCTCTTCTTTTTCTGCCCTCACAGTAAACTACCTAACAACCTTTTCTCTCCTCTTTCAACCCTTTTATCAGACAGTTTAACTCGTTTTTAGTAAAAGATATCTATTTTAATAAACAAAGTAATTTTAAATCATTCAATATACAGTGAGAAAAATCAATACATTCATACAAAATACAAACTGACAACAGTCTATGATGAAGTCTGGCCGGATAAATGCTCGACAGCTCTTGCCACCGAGTAACCTGTACCTATTCCGATATACTTTGCACCATGTTCCTCCCTAACTAGTAGTTCAATATCAGTAATCCAAATTATTTATTCGATTGGGTGAAGTATTGTAAATCAGCGACAATTTTTGGTGGCTATTTACCTTCATATCAACATTTTTTTTCTTTTTATTGCAACCTAATTTAGCTTAGTTTCCGTCGGCAGTGAGCGAATAAATCATAATTGTAGAATGGAGAATACATCCAGGATCAAATTCACGACATTATACTGGATGGCAGCTCAGTTAACGCCTGACCGATAATGCCACTAAGCTACTGGAATCAGTGGCAAGTATAAGCAAAAAAGAAAAAGAGAAAAAAAAAATTGGGGACTTGAACGCATCTATTCAAATCTTTTCTATGCTAGGCTCCAGATTACTTGGCACTTCAGTATCGCGAATCTAATTCATTTATCAATTTATTTAATTCATTAGATTAGATATTATCAAATATTATTGATAATTTGTGCTACTATTTATCTTCGTATCAATTTTTGATGCTTTTTATCGCAATCAAACTCAGGTTGGTTTCCTTCTGGCAGTAATTGAATAAAATCACAACCAGGTGACAATCGAACACATCACCCTCTATCCTGGAGGGTAGCTTGATTGATAACCGACCACTCTTGCCGCTTTGCGTATTATTATCAAGGAAAAGTCCAAATCAACATTGACGTTCATTCCTCATTTTGATCTCTTCTGTGCATTCAACAACTTCCCACTTTTCTCCAGTTTTCCAATCAGTATCTGCAGTTTCCTTCTCAGTGGCCCCCTCATCCAATGCTTCTATTTCAGTGGTCTCCTTTATCCACGGTTTCCATTCCAAAGGTTACATACTATCTGCAATTTCCCATTCAGTGGTTCCCCTTTGTTATTTTCCGGTTAAAAATGTACCTGATAAAGTTTTCAAAAATTTGATGTAGAGAAAATGAATGATCATCAAATTTATTTTGGCAAATACCTGATATCCAACATCAATAATTAAAGCCGTCTATTGTGTGGTACTTCTATTTGGTTTAAGAAAGAAAAATACTGATTCATTTTCATGAAATTTTGGACTTTTTGTTGCATGTGAATTTTATTTTCATAAATTCAATTTTTTGTAAAACTGTCAAATTATCATTACGGATACAAATTTGAATAGATGACAATAGTCCAGTAATGGCAACTCAAACTCATTAAGGCAAAAATATTACAAATAAAAAGATTTGATAAAGTTGTAGTATGTTATAGTAATCACCTTGTTTGCTAAAATGTCATTAAAACAGTGAATTTATCATTTGAAATGTTCGAAAATTGAAAAAAAAAAACAAACGATCAAGCATATGAACAGAATCAAAGGATCGTAATGAAAATATTTCAAAAACTTCTTGAAATGTTGATCGTTAAATAATCATTTTGTAAAATAAAACTCATCATTTTTTTTTCCTGCCAAAACGTGGGTATTTCAAAATTAGAAAACTAGGTATTGGTAAAGAAGTCTTCATTTCTTTTCTTTTTTTTCCTTCCTTTCATTTCTTTCTTTCTGTCTTTCTGCCTTTCTTTCTATAGCCGATAATGCATCTACACTGTGTTTGATGGTATCTTTCTTTATTTTCTTCATTTCCTCTCTTTGCATTTCACAGAAGCAAACGACAACGAACAGCAATGACTCAATCAGCATTTTCACTTTCTTTTTCTTCTGAGTTTTCGCATTCCCCCCTTATAAATTCATCTTCCTATTTTCTTCAACTCATATATCAAAATGTTTTCCCAGTCTCTCTCTCTCTCTCTGTCTGTCTGTCTCTCTCTCTCGTGACGGAAAAAATCAGTTTAGTCTTGATTTGAATTCACGAAGATATATTTACCATTGAGCCTTTTTAAAAAAAAAATAGAATTAATATATAAATGAGTCTACCTAGACGTCATTGAATTTTTTACAAATGTCGATAAAATACAACGGAATAGCTGCACGAATTATGGAACCATGGAAGAAATAACAAGACAGACGTCCATTTAGTTTCTCTCTCCACTTTTACTTCGCCCCTTCATACTTTCTTTCCTATATCTCTGCTTATGTTCACTCACTTCTTTCTGTCTTCCTTTTTCCTCTTATTTTCAAGCAGGCGAAAATGCCTGAGTATCTTAACTTTCATTTTCCATTATTTTCTTTCTTTCACTCTTCTTCTACACTTGAACTGCGTCCGTGGCATCAATATCCCTCCTTCTCCTCTATCTCTCCGCCCACATTTTTCTCATATAATTCATCTTCCTGTTTTCCTCTATTAGTCTAGTACTAAAATATATACTCGTTCTCTTTCTGTATTCGATAGATTAGGAGTTCATAGATAGTCGCACGTACGACTTTATATATATATATATATATATATATATATATATATATATATATATATATATATATATATATATATATATATGTATATATATATATATATATATATATATATATATATATGTATATATATAAATATATATATATATATATGTATAGTAACGTTGTCAATATAGTAGAATGGGGATTGGCAAAAACATAGACCTGTTTCTGTAGCGAATCCCCATTCTAATATATATATATATATATATATATATATATATATATATATACACACACACATATATATATATATATATATATATATGTATATATATATATATACGTATATATATATATATATATATATATATATATATATATATATATACATATATAAATATATATATATATATATATATATATATATATATATATATATATATATATACATTCATATATATAAATATATATATACGGTGGTGACCTCTGTTGGTCTGTAAAGGTCAATTTAGGTTAATGTTGGCATTTCCAAATCCGTGGGAGAGGTTTGCTCTCTAAAGGCTACAAATTTGCGTACAAGAGTGACCCGACCCCTAAGTTAACTTAGAATAGTTGGCGCTGACCGTTGGTTGTCCATTAAAGTCAACTTGAGGTCAGGTCAATTTTGCAATTTTTAATTCTCGAGGAGACGACTGCTCCGTACGGGTGGCCAATTTGAGAACAGGGGTTATATATATATATATATATATATATATATATATATATATATATATATATATATATATATATATACACACATTGAGATGGGTGAATCGATGTAAATAAGAAGAATAGACACCTTTAGTAAATGTTCACTCCTTTCAATCGATTACCCAAGTCAGCCTTTGTATATAGTGCAGTCGGTGATCAGGTGCAAACCTTTTAACATTCATAATAAAATCCTCCGAGGAATATATTATCTTTTTTAATGATAGTTTCTATGATCGAATATCAAAGCAAATCCGTCAGGAAACTGTTTTTCGTTTACGTTAAGCGATAACATCTTATTTTATATAAACTCACCAGTCTTTCAAGTCAACAGTTGTCGACATTCATCTGGTATTTTTTTCTTCTGATTCTCCATCTTTCCAGTAAATGGTGCAATTTTTCGATGTCATATTACTTCTGAGCAACCATAATAGCCAACCAAGAAAGAGACGGATCACTATCGATTGCTCATTTTAATGGAATTAGATACCACATTTCACATCAACTTTGTCACAAAATCGTATGTAATTTGTTTTCAACGGAATTACCTCACTAAAATGATTGCTTTCTTATTAGAACAGTAGGATTGTGTCTTATACTGGCTTCCAAGTTGCAAATTAACAAATCACGGGAGCTGATTATTCTTTTTTGAATTGTCGTCTAGAAATTAAGAGTAATCAAATATTTGTTAATATGATTGTTCGCTCTATGTCTATTCACAGCGTTCGAAAGATTGTTTCTTCTCTAGTTATACGATAAAGAGTCGCCTTACATTCAATTATTCGAACTGGACAGTCATCCCAGAGGGAGTCTGAAGTCTAATTTGTTCCAGCCAGTAATAACTACGAGCAATTCTACAGCGGACAGTCAAGGATTGCGGTCTTTCCTCGTCCTGAATCCTCAAGAAGTCATTCTTTTTACATTGGAAATCATCGTAGTTATCAATAGCTAAAAATAATTAATTTCACACCCGACAGGACAAAGAAGTAGTAATGATGCACCTCGGAAAATTAAATATATTTTGATTGTTTCAACTAGGCATTTGACTAGTTTCAACACATCGTGGATAATTTTGCCATCATTCTCTTTTGGAAGATTCACATTGGTTTATCGTAAAAAATATGGCTGCACATGATAACCTGCAAAATTTATCAATAGAAACTTTGTGTACTTTGCTTCAAGTAATACACCCTGAAGAGCCGAGAAAGTTAAATTTATCAAACTACCTACATCCGAATCATCTTATACTTATATCTACCGAACTTAATAAGGGGAAATGTTTTTGTCTATATCTAGTGGGATTGAAAGGAACTATTCATTACGAATGTCTGGAGACCAGAAAAACTATTATTGCACTATGCTATCGGAGCAATGGGCTTGTTAGAATGATGCAATCGAAAAGAAAAGACCTTTTTTTAGGCAAGGGAATAGGCTGGTGATTTCACTGCATCGTAACACCAGACGTCTTGATACAAATGCGATGCAGCAAATATAGAGCTGGGGTGGGGTATTTCTTCCAGATACAGTGTATTCTCCAGATCTGTCACTGTCTGACTATCGCTTGTTTTGCTTCAGGCAACTCAACGTTCTTCCAGAATTTCTACTTTTTTTTACCGAAATCCCCTCAATACAATTTGCATTTTCTTCCCGAAATTTGTTTTCAAATTCAACCTGTATATTATCTGGTCAAAGTTTTGGGGTATATCATCAGGTAGAAGAGTTTGGTACCAAAACAACATTGTTAACCAGAAACGCTACAAAACGGCCACAGGATGAAGCATGTCCGTGTTATCCGACGTAAATACCACGACCACTTTGGGAAGGATATCTCTACAATGAAAAAAAAAGCAGTATTCCAAATGCAAACCTTTTTTTCTTCATAACTATCAATAGCATTCTTTCCGTCAGGACTAACACTCATTTCTCAAATGTTCCATGGATGCTAAGTTCAATGTCAACAAGTGTACCTTGATAGATGTAGGGTAATAAGAAATTTAGATTTTGAATCTAGCTCTTCTGGATTCGGAGATACATGGGTAGTTCTGAAACCATCCTCGTTCGTATCATTTTTCTATATAGATCTGCATTATTACATATAAGTTGTTAGTGCAACACTGTTCCAACCCTGGAGTATTTTAGGGAACTCAATTCTAAATAATTCGTTTCCTTATTGTTTCCTCCTTTTCTTGTTGCGAACATGTAATTGTTTTTGATTTTATTGGATCTGTCATGATTACGAGACCAAAATCCGTGGAAATTCCATTGTGAGCCATTTCACTTTAGGAAGAGAACAAAATAAGAACTGACATTATTGACAGTTTCAAATCGTAGCTATGCGAGAGATTTACAGATATACATTTTACAAAGAATCAAAGTCTGAAAAAAATCGGTGAATAGAAATGTGTCTTGCGACAGCAGGGTTAGTATATTTCTGCATATCAGTGGGTTATGAGAATAAGCAGTGTTTTTACATCGCGGTTGCATTACCTGTTTATTCAGAATTGGAACGGAGCGAGACAGGGAAAGGGAAGACGACCAACAAACAAAGCCTATTTGTCGAAATTCTTCCAAAATGTATGAAAAGAGGATGAATCCGTCTGGTTTGCATTGAAATCTCGCAGAACTAACGTAAGCCGTGACGTGTACCTCTTTAGTCACGTCAAATCACCAAATATGCTACACATAAGTACGTTGATTGGTACGTACAAGAGTATTAATAATTTTTTGTTATTGTCACTGAGTAATTTCAATGAACAATTAATTCATTTCCACAAGTCTATATCGGCCTTGATATCAGGACAATCCCGTTGTTACACGAAATATTTTGCATTTACCAAAATATCTATATTTCTATAAGTTCACATGATCATTCCATTCGTCCCAAATGTCTGAAAGACATTTTACAAGTCTGCAATGTCGAATTTGGTGTAAACAAGTCTGTTTACTGATGCAGTTTCGAGTTGATGAATAGAAAAAGCTGCTATTATAAAAACGCTAGTATGTGTCGGTATGCTGGTAGGGTTTAAAGGCCAGGTTTTAGATTGAATCATGTGCGTGCAATCTGATCGCTGATTGTGCTACACGATCTTCTGAATAGATGCCTTATCTTTGAAAGATTACCTTTACCAGATTTACCTTATACAGATTATCTGATTTAATATAAAATAAATATGAAAGCATAACGTAGTTGTAAGACAGGGATTAAAGTTTTTTTTTCCATATAATAACCCTACTCTATCAGTAACACATACGTAGGCTTATAATCACTGACTATCCATTTCTTCCTCATTTCAAATGCACAATAAATATGGTATGTACGAAAGTTCACTAAGACGAAATTTTGGTGAAATCTTACAAAACTATTGTTCTTCTGTACTACTGATATAATCTGACTGTGCAGAAAAATAATTAACAAAAAGAAGCAAAAGAGTAGCTAAAAAGTCAGTGGGTAGCAATAAAGAAAATCAAAACTTATATCAGTTTCAATAATATCAGTGATTATTGTTTCACCCCCCTCTCCCATTAGGATTTTTCCATGTCACTAAATATGTAATAACTAAAGTGAATGACAGTTTTGATGTGTTTTCTCATATGTGCATAAATAAATAGTATTACAGATTAATTCCTAACTAACTTCCTTTAATTAAGATGACAGTTGGGTATCATAGCAACATTTGTTTGAATAAAATTCAATTTATCAGAGTTAGTGCTGGCAATGTTTGATAATCTAAATTCCGGAGGTTTGTAAACTATGAAAATCCAAATAGCTGTGTAGTAACAGTTCACGGTCACACTAACATTTATCGGAGAGAAAAACATGAACTTCTTCTGTAAACATAATTTGCAACTATAAAAATTTCTCTCATTTTATATTTAAAGACTTTTTGTAATGTTTACACTTATATGCACTTACATCCTAACTGGAGGAGATTCAGCAAGGCATGTTTTCAAGTCTTGATCAGAAGTATCTAGTTAGCTGTGGAAAAAATAAGATGTCCCTTAACAATCAGTTGATCTTCGCAACTAGCGGTTTTGTAGTCATTCTCATAAAAAAAACATATTTGTGTCAATGATTATTTACCAATCTTAGTTTCAATCCGACACAAAGCCACGATGGTAGGTGACACAATAGATATAGAACCCAGTACACTAGATGATTGGTCTCCAACACAAGCTACCTAGCTAATTCTCTCGCTACGGTAGGAGATCTATGTGTATTTATTGAGGAAAAATCGGATGAACCCTACTGCAAGATGCTGCACGGCAAACACGGGTAAATAAATGCACAGACATGTTTAACATTCTCATAAGCTTAGATGATAATCCTTATTTGAAAGTCGTGTTTATTGATAGTATTTACTAGGCTTCTCTTTATGCAGTACAAGGCCAAATGGGTATTTCGAACAGAGAAATTATGTTAAATTTCTGCTATAGAAAAAATCTTTCGGAAAGTTATTTGGCAAGGCTCTAACACCGACCACTAGCGTTAATTGTAATCGCCGAAATAGCTGATTGACTAATCAAACTCATGTTCCGCTTATTTACTTCTTAATTGAGAAGTTAATAACTATTCTAGCTAGATCTACAATGTCAGTAAAGGTGGAGTAAAGTGTCTGAACACAATCGCTTTTCTCTTCGTATAAAGATAGATGGGATATTTACGTACCTATAAAAATCCTGAATTCTTATCAACAAACAAATCCCATCATTGTTCAAAACACAATTGATTCGAGTTCAAATTAGTAAACCTCTTCATTCTGGTTCCAACTTGGTTATTCCCAATATCAATAAATTTTTGACCAACCCTTCCGTTGAAAATTGAGAAGAAAAAAAAGGCTCTGGTTCTAAGATCTTATCTAATACTAATAACTGCTATTTTCACAAGGGACTAGGTTAAAAGGTATTATGTAGATTTTTCTTTTCTTCTTTCTGAAATTCAAAGACTGGGAATTTGTTAAATAATTGATAACTTGGTTTTCAGTTAAGCGGCACACAGAAATACGAACTTGATTCACAAAAGACACACCACAAAATCATTTACCTGTTTTATTTCTTTTCTAATATTTCATCTGTGTTGTGATACACGTTATTTACTAAAATTAAGCTAAAAACGATGCAAGGTCAACCAGGAAGGATCGGGGTGGTAAGACTGCGTTGGACCAAACGTTGAAGTGGGTAGGACAAGCCTTGAAAATTAGCATTCAAAATCCTTGTTTTTATGTCGGGTCAAGCGCAGATCACTGGCAACTGTGGCAAACATATATCTTCCTCAACCACGAGTCTGATAACAATAACTTCAGCTTTGTCTAGAATAGATCTTCTGGTGAAAAACACTCATTGAGAAACTAACTCTTTACACTAGAAAACTGAACTGTGAAACGAGCTTTTGAACCATTGCGCTGCAGTAGGAACCCCAAAGTTTTTATTACGTACTTTTTGCTTTTACGAAATGAGGCTGAATCAAGGCGAACTGTTTCGAAGAATTGCGATTTTTTCCCACTCTCCTTTCCCGTACATCCCGATCTCCTGCACTTCCGACCATATCGACGTCCGACGCCTCAGCCTAACATACAAACATCTCCATATTTGAGTCTGGGAAACTTATATAGATATCTATTGAGCCTAGCTTAGTATGACAGAAGGCAACCCTGTTGGACACCCAGCGAGTATCAATCTCACTAGAGCAGTGATGATCTATGCGACTTGTTTGCTAACTGTTGCTCAGGGTCGAGGTTCCATGGATCGTCACTGTTTATTTAGTAGCGTCAGTAACTGGTACGATGTGAAAGGATTGATATTAGTTTACATCTCATAGCATTATGTAAACAGCAAATATTTCCTTTCCTCCTATACACAACCTATTTAGATCAAATTGATTCGGGGAATGGACACAAAGCTAATTTATCGTTGTACTGTGCGTCCGACGATACATGTATCATATTTGCTTTTTAAAATGTAGCTAGCTAGCTGAGTCTATTCAACAAATACCGTAGCGTGTATACACGTAGAAGGTTGGATCTATAAATCCATAGCCTGCCATGTAGCTGTTAGCAGTAATCGGATCTGAAAATTTTCACTTAATAATACCAGATCAACGTGATTAATATTCACTACTGGATTAGGTGCATTACCAAGGAAGAAGATTATGTTGAAAAAATACATGTTTTTGTGCGTGAAAGAAATCTCTATTTTGTAATAGGTTGCAGAATCATTAATCTATGTCTATCTATTTATATCTCATATTGATTCACAAACAACCTGCGCTTATTAAGAACCGTTATTCTCGTAGATTATTGATAATGTCTTCGATTCTCATTTCGTATTCTCGAATTGCATACCTGTCTTATCCAACATTCCAGTATCATCAAATAAATCCGTCGGCTCATTAGGCAAAATAGTGGCATGTTTTTCTTCGACGGCTGCTATCAGAGTTTGATTTCGTAAAAAGTTCAAGTTTCGACAAATAATTCTAACCGGGAGCTAATAAAACAGAGCTTTTATTAAAAGATATATATACATACGTTGATTAACGAAATCTATCTAATTTTTTCCAAGTTTCATTCCCATCTAGTTGTGTTCCATTTTAGCAAGAGAAAAATTAATATTCCTTTCATTTTTACTATTTTAGTTTATTTTATCTCATTTACGTTTTACTTCAGAGACGCTTTTCAAAAATGTCAGAACTGGTAATGTTCTCAAAATCCTTGAAAATAAAAAAATAAGTAAGGACGATGTAACTGACATTTATTCTTTTACAATCGAGCAGAAAATTAGACGAAGTCTCCATTGAACCATGTGCGCGAATAATAGAAGACAGAATCCAAAAGTTGAACGTATCGAAACTTGGGTAATGTATGTTTTGTTGAATGCCGATTTCAAGGCCTCTCTCTCTTAACAAAAGTGCGCTCCTTCCCATAATAACACAAATGGATCCAATCAAGGCATTAAAAAAAAGTGTATAATCTCAACGGGACAACGTATCCAATTTAATTTGGTAGCAACAGAAATCTCCCACCCTCAGGGAGAAGCTGCTACTTGAACACTGATCAACAAAGTTTTATCAATAACATTTTCAAAGAGCGACCAAGGTTTTTGTACTTTTTCATGGTGTTTACAGGCTTCATGGGTCCTTTGGAGGAAATATGCTGGCTGGGGAGTAAGATACAAGTGGTGATTTGATACAGCTAGTGGTTCTGCTACATCCGTTTTTTTTACGTAAGGGACATCAGTAGCAAAAAGTGAATAATGGAAAAAAAATCTCATAAATTCACTTGTAAAAGCTAAAAAAAGCAGTGAAAAGTGAAGTATAATCCTAGTTCTACATAGGCTTAAGAGATTTTGATACATTAAATACATACATTTATATATATATATATATATATATATATATATATATATATATATATATATATATATATATATATATATACATATATATATATATTTAATATAATTTATATATATATATATATATATATGTATATTTTATTGTGTCATCCACAGACAGCTGTTTCGATGTATTACATCTCTCCAGTGTGGCTATAGACTTTCCATTATCCCATCCAGTACCGCGAGGCAGGCTTGAAGGAGGCCGATATCTTTCCTCTGGGCGACAGAACTGGACGATCAGTAAGGCTGAATTTAAGCGATATATTTATTTACGCAGAAAATCCCCTGCCACCGGAGCGCTCTATTCCTGTAGAAGAGCATTATATGGACACACGTACGTACATAGAGAGAAGAGGGTGAGAGAAAAGGAGAAAAAATGAGAGTATGGATTTTCATGATTGTACACCAGCAATTTTCCATTTTTGAGATTTATTGACCGAATACGTAATGAAACACTGATATGCACCCAGACGCACTTTTCGTTTCTGGAGGTCGGTTAGCGAGCCGAGCTTACTAATTATCGCGCGAAGATTAGTACGCGCACACACTTATATATTCACAAATGCTCATATATACATTTTGGCAAGTGATCAACTGATATGACCTTTGACTGCTGGGCTAATCGTAAGATTGTATGTACGGGGAAAAGTTGAACACGAGTAGAAGCTAAATGCTGAGCACGGGAGCAATGGTGTCCTGGGCTACTGCAGGTCACATGGCTTGCATTAAATTCTAGCAGATACACCTTAATCCTATCCAGCCGCGGTTTCTTATCTCAACTACATTGTGCAGCAGAGCTTATATATATATATATATATATATATATATATATATATATATATACGTGCATGATAGCTTACAATGCAACTTTGTGCATGTATATATATATATACATGTATATATATATATATATATATATAAATATATATGTATAAATATATGTATATATGTGTGTACGTATATATATATGTATGTATATATATACATATGTATATATATGTATGTATGTATGTATATATTTTTACATACATACATATACACACACACATATATATATATACATACATATATACATATATATATATATATACATACATATATATATATATATATATATGTATATATATATATATATATATATATATATATATATGTATATATATAATAAAATTGGATTTTGAAACAAGTTTCCTTTGTATTCTGCTTATTCTTAATAATCCTCTTTTTCTTTGTAATTCCGTTATTTTGAGTATTTGCAAAAACAATCTCACAGATGAAACGAATTTACGAACCAGATCCAAAGAATACGTTATTATCGAAAGAGTAAGACTCTCAATGCTAGATGGATTCAAACAGAGCGCAGCCAACAACAAATATCTTCAGAATCGATCTCCGTTTTTTCATTACTATGCTATTACCTAATTAGATAATCAGCGTTTTGTGTATTTCGGAGAGCTGCATCGGATTAATAATAAGCTCTAACAGTTATTACAAACAGCGAGTCTTTCATTTCCCTCCTGTTGACGCACAAACAAGAATTATAAACAGAATCATCCGGCTTAACGATTCGCAACAAGAAAAATGTTTGCACAGAAAACAATGGTAGACAATTATCTAAAGGAAAAATGGTCATTAAGTATTGCTCTGATTAGCTACCCGTAATCCTCCGCAGAATAAAGAAACCTCGAAGTAGTTGAAGTACAACTGCAAATCTGACCCTTGAACGTTCTATTGTTATCATAATGTAATCAAAAAATTACGTACGCATTTTTGTATTTGTTTTATTAATGTAATACCTATTTACTTATGTGTATTTTTCTGATGGAACGCTTTGTTTTACGCGGTGGAAGCGGATTAGAATTCAAAGTAAATCGTCAGTCCGTCATCGTCAGTGCTTAACCAGCTGTGCGTTATTAGGTGCATCTTCCAGTGAGGCCTATCTGGTTGAAAATGTCCGGAAACACCTTGAGCAGTACTACCAAGAACCTCACTTTCATTAGATTCTGCGTGTGTGTAACTGTCTACGTCTGCTGCTTTTGTTTCTGAGTTTTCAAAATTGTACGTTATTCCAGTTGCCTTAATGGCCTTTTACGGCTGCCATGTTGACTTCGCTTGTTACCACAGCAGTTATAAACTTATGTAGGTTCTCCGGCGGTGAATGATATGTGTAGGGCCTGGGTTGCTGAAAATGCTTACAGATCGTTGCAATTTGAAAGGTGTATCTTTATTTACTGATAAAAGGAAAGAACATAGAAAGCATGAATTTTTTTGTCACGTGAAATTGCGATGTCATCAAGAGAGTGACTCTTCTGCTTTTTGACTGTTGCTTCATTTTCACTTAGAAAAAGAACAGAGACGGGAAGGAAGCTATAGGGTTTCGTTGTGACTAATTCTAATCGGGGCGGTTGTAACGGTCCACACCGCTGAATGTACGGCTCTCAATGACAGGTTTGAAGAAACCCTGAGTACGAATTATCTTTGCAAATCCCTTACTGGTTGCGTTCACTCGTGTTCACTGACCAAATCTACATTAACACCAGTATCTACTTGGTCACACAACTATGCAACTAGTCAAGCAATTTGTGTCGGTTGGTGGTGGACAGAGAAAGTAACTTGAAATATTAATTCCAGTCGATGATGGAAATTCGAGTCTGGTTTCAACTAGCGAAAAAAAACCCTAACATTTCAAGAAAAAAATAATGAATCATTACCATTCATATTGGGGGGGATCAAGGATAGGTCAGCAGGAGACAGGTTGAATCACTTGATTTATTTTTGTTTCAACCACTTGATGGCGTCACTGTTGCCTCATTTTCAACTGAAAACATCGACCAGTTTCCGACTAAGTTTACGTCATATGTAAGCCCGAACAGTTGGTGACTTTTTTCACGTTGACAAACGAGTGCTTAGTTCAGGCTTTAGTGAGCAGTCAATGATAGTTCAGTATATATCATTGAGAAGTGGCAATAAACAGAATATATACCACATTTCAAGCAGCTTTTCTCAGAACCTTTTCTTGGGATAGAACGTGGAAAAAACATGTGTTTGGGGCTGGGTGGTACATTTTAAGTAGGGCTACTCGGTACGCTGTAATTTAAGCAATTGAGACGGAGGAAAAATACAAAAAACCTGCAAAAAAAAAAAAACAACAAAAAGACTTCAAATAAATAAAAAAGTCTTCCGAGGAAAAAAAGAGTGGAAATGAAGCGAGAAACAAAAGAATAAGGAAAAACTATGAACGCTGATGATTCCGTATGGTCATTATTTTCTTTAAATCTTTCCTCTAGCTCAAATATATTTTCTATTACTGTTAAAACGTCTGGCTGGTTGAAAAATTGTATAATTCTCTATTGTAACGATACATTCATCACATCTGTACCTATTTATAAGAGAGCAAACTTGCCCAATCAAATTGTACCATCTATTCCCACCGTTGGGGGAAGGTTGGCACACATTTTCCAAATGTTTGAATGATTATATTATAAAACTGACTAATCGACCAATCCAAAGCAATTTTCTCTTTCATAGTTATTTATCGGCATATTTTGCGTTTTAATAAATTTATTTCCCAGGAAGTTACACCCATTTGACTTTTTTTCGTTCTGTAAATGTAGCACTGGTGGTACTGCTTTGGAAATACTAACAGTATGATGTAAACCACAAATTCATGATTAAAACATTATAGGTTAGTAAATTATTAGAAACTGTCACGTGTCTAATCTATTTAGACAACATACCATGCTGGGGGATGACCAATTAAGGATTGGAAAAGGAGTGAATAATTAATCTCAGTTAAAATAGTCATTTCTCTCACCGTTTTGGAGCTCTGATCACTAAAAATACCGAGTTCTCATAAAAAAATTAAAAAAAAACGAAAGAAAAACGTGTATGCTACCGGGCACAAACTAAAGGACCAATTTTCCATTGTAAATTGAATCTCTCACTCAAAAATTATATTGGAAAAGAATTCTTCAAAAAATCTATTCTTCGTACTAATTGAAGCGAGTGTGTGTGCAAAATTACAATTTTCTGATATGAACGGTTTTGGCTGGGTGATTTCTAGATAAATTTATACATGGGGACATTTATACATCGGTAAATATGATTGTCAGAACACATGCATAACCTTATCCCAGAAACACCGTTGAAACTGGTCCGTTATGGGTAGTGGCCATTAAAAATGTACGGATTGAAGGTTAGAGTTGGGAATAGGGTTCTCGTTTTCATGGTGTTGGCTAACCATGAGACTTAAGGGGTTTTTTTCCGATGAGTGATTTAATCCTTGTGGCCTGGGAAGTGTACTTCAAAATTATCAACGTTAGCTTTCGCTGGGGACTCACGAAATATATTCATGAATTTCATTGAATGGCAAGTTTCAACTCATTCCCCTTAAAAAGAAAAATATTTGCATTAGCTGTAGCTGTGTATCATGTGATTTACTCATGTTCATAGATTAAATTCGCTTGTCATTTCAATCGGTTGTTCGGAAAACAATGGCTGATTCTAGATGTCAACTGAACTAGTATATATATATACATATATATAGTTCGATCTAATGACACATGTGTTTTTTTTTCAATGATATTCACCATTTTTCCAGGGTTATCTGTTGACTGTGCGTACTTTAAAACCCAAAGATGAATAAAGACGAGTTGTGTATAATCTACTTGCATGTGTATAAATTTGTTCGCAATGCGTTGCATATATTACCCTTGTGAAGGATAAAGAAACCACCCCTGGTCATACATTGCAGCGTTGATTAAAAAAGTTCTGCAGTCGAGATTTGAGTAACAAACTTCAAGAGAGCTGTGGACATCCAACTGCATTTGAAAATGAGCAACTGACGGTTTCGATCGAACAAAACCCAAACCCCAAACCAAATGTAATTGCTCAATCTAAGCGTGGGGTCATATTAGCAGAACAAATGAAATTATCATTAATCGTCTGTACTAATCGTACCCAAGGGGCGAGAATCCTACATTTGATATTTCTTTGCATATCTCTCAAGTCCCTGCAGGGCGAATGTTAGAGAAATATTGCATATATCAGGCGTTGGAAGTGCAGCAAAATCGAGTCATCTAAAGCTAATTGCTAAAGTAGAGAGGCTTGATAGGTGGGATCTACATGAACTGGACTAATACCAGAAACCCCATCAATTCAAAGTGTGTTCCATACTGCATCTTCTCAACACACCTGATTCATTTCTTGGTGAAATCGTGATGTGCTGAAAAGTGGATCCTATATGACTATTGCAAGAGATTTTCACAAAGACTTAACTTTGATGAGACATCCAAACATCCAAAACTAAAGTTGCACCAACAAACATTATGGTGACTGTCTGGTGGTGTGCAGTCGGTGTTATAAAGCCTCCCCGGCTCTGGTAACAGCAGCAAAATAGAGACTTATTGCCTGAGGGAAATGCACATTAGGATAAGCGAAATGCGTCCAGCATTAGTCATTCGACGGGGTCCTGTCTTGTTTCACAGTGCGCACATGGCACTGCAGAAGCTTGCTGCCTTGGGCTACGAACCTTTACCTCATCTGTCATACTCCCCGAGTTGATCACCCTTTGATCTCCATTTTTCGGAGCACTTACTCAACTTTCCAAGACAAAAGAGATCCGGTTGCAGGATGGATGCAGAGAGCGCATTCAAGGAATTTCTGGAGTCAAGATCTCCAGAATTTAATGTAGGAATGAACAGCCTTTGTTCTGGATTGCAGAGTTGTGTACATACATACATACATACATACATACATACATACAGTTCTTATCTTGACTGATTGAAACATTTGCATCATGCATTATATACTTGATAAACTCGTCATCCGGAATTAACCATTATCTTCCAAACTACTTAATTATTTAGTTAGCGTTTTTCAAAAGTTTTGTTGGCGTATTAATAAATTTATAGGCAGTATTTTTTCAATTCAGTTGTCATGTATTAAGGTTTAGTTGCTGTATTCTAAAGTATATTGTACCTTTTTACTTTTTGAAAAATTTTGATTAACAGGTTATTTAAACTAGCACAGAAGATGGTAGAGGAGAGAGAGAGTGTATTAGATTCATAATGTTTAAAAATCCACGTTTTAATGCGTACGCAGATTCCTAAATATAACTTATTCAAGAATGTAATATATCTAGCAATTATATAATATAATTGCTCAATCTGACTGTGAAGTCATATTCGTAGAACAAATGAAATTATAATTAAGCGTTTGTGTAAATCGTACCCAAGGGGTGAGAATCCGGTATTTTGATATTTCATTGCTTATCTCTCTAGTTCTTGCTGGTGAGTTCTACCCACTGGATTTCCTGAAATCGGACATTGTACTAAACTAAACTATGTTCCTCATTTTCGAAGTGCCAGAAGAAATCAATTGTCTCTTTGGTTTCCATTAATCGTACGATCTCCACCAAACTCTGAGTCCATTGTCACATGCCTATTTTCGGTTTGTGTCGTCTGAATCATGATAACGCTTCACATCTACCTTACCCTTGTAACTACTTATCTTTCCCCTATTTTGCCCCGTATATTGTTTGTAATTGTCCAGCTTTGACCTTCTCTTAATTTATTTTACATACATGTACTCATATAGATATGCAACAGACGTTATTTACATTCATAATCCGCCGAGTACGATATGAATAACTGTCAAAATATTATCATAATCAAACAGGACACTTATTATGTTGATATGTTGGTCTTTCGTATACAAATGAGACCATCGCTTCGTATGAATTGAGCTAGTTAATAGTGATGAAAACGTACACACCATTAGCTTTGTTTACTAGTCTCAGTCAACTTGGATCCAGTGGCAAGATATTCAAGACGGGTGGAAACAGACTGGTATGCAGTTGATAACTAAGGTGTATTACATGTCACACCGTATTCTTCGCATTCTAGAAAGTGTTGCTGGTGGCCTTAAAGGAGCTCTGTTCACTGATTCTAGAAACAGAGTTATCTGACTGCAAATAGCCAACCAAGGTTTGGAAGATTCGTTATTTACCCGGAGGTAAGGAGAAAAATGCATTAAAGCTTTTCCCAAAAGGATTAGTGGAAAGTGAATCGAAATTTCACATAGGTGGAATTTGAACCAGGTTGAAATATACATTGTATTTGTACTTACTAGTGTATCGATGACTCCAAAGTATATGTGAATATAGATTTACTTCTTTTTACTTTTTGTTTTGGTTTTAAAATTCTTTTCAATACACATAATCACCTCTGTCGTATTTAGTACACTGGGCGGAGGAACCTCACTGTAGCGTTAAGGTTACCAAATTATTTTTGTAGACCATAACCATTATATTGATCGGAAAAGGGGCCCAGGCGTGGCTTAAGGCTGGACTAAGCTAAACTGAGTGAATAAGGCTGGACTAAGCTAAACTGAGTGAATACCGAGTACATCAGTCGTTATTTAGCTTTAATGATCAGCTGGTAACCGACATTGTTCCGTTCTAAGGAACCATTTACTTGGAAAACACGTGTTGCATATCCGATACTCCATTGTAAGAATAAATCAATAAATACTAAAAGCATGAAGTCTGAATGAACAGTAATGATAACCAATGTATCAGAAAATGGCATGGTCTCCTTTTTGTGCCGCGTCGAAGTACCGATACAGGAAATAGAAATTGTTCCAGTGGTAATTATAGTCTATTGAGCTGCGATATTTGTAGTTGAGATACAGAGTACATGCCCGAGTACAAGCTGATTACTGTTTGTCAAGATTGTCTTAATTCGTACTTTATGCTTAGTCGTTAGCAACGAACACGATTTGATAGAAGGGTGATGTACAATATAAGAAACATGAAGTTCACAATTCTTGGGCAGTATTGTAAAACGTTTTGGCAATGATAAAATACACACAGGAAGAAAAAAATCCGTGTGCATGTGTCGATAGAGGGAAGGTGCTAAGATACGTCAACTAGTAATAACTTGCCATTGGGCTCCTCTCCTCTTGCTTCTCCTACCAGTGTGAGGTAAAGAAAAGAAACTTTCTTTTTCCTTTCTCAGCCCCAAGGCCCACGACCGTAATAAGACAATTTCTTACCGAGAAAACGTTGGTTGTGAGAATATGACAGTAGAGCGCTAACATTCACACAGGCACAAAGAAAGCAAGAAGAGGAAATAAAGGAAAAGAAAAATGGATGCATAAGTACAAACACATTCGTTTCTTGCGAGTTACCACGCGCCAAGTGCGTCAGACGCAGCTGGTTAATAATACCCGTTGATATACAAAGTCCGCGGGCAAGTACTAATATTCTGCTGGAAATAAAGCCTGCACTATGTTTCCAAGAACCTCCATGCAAATCATGCGAGGCAATAGCTATATCTCGATAATTATTTTCGGGAACACGTGATGTCGGTGAAACCGGATTATGAATAAGTGGATTACAGCAAAATGTGAGATCCCCACCAGGTAAAAAAAGGAGCAAGAAAGAAAAGAAAAAAAAAAAGGCACTGTAATATTCAAAATGATAGCTCCCATAGTTGTTTCAAGGTGATCGTATTTTTGGAAAATATCACGTTGATGCCTTTTCGAGGCCCTTCTGGTAAATAAGCCAAAAAGCAGCGATCCTGCCCAGTCGACGTAGGAGATAACAATTTGATACAAGTAGCTTTCATTTGTTGCGAATACAGGAATTGTGAACTTAATTTGCTATAATATCCCGATGGTGAGCACCAGCTGCTGACATTATACTATCTAGCTTCATTTAATTGACGTAAATATGCTATTCGACGTTGGAGTTTTATTCGCAGCTATAATAAATGACATATTTTGGTAGTATACGGAGGACTAAATGCAGCGAGTTAGATTAAGTAAAGAAAATCATACCCTTGGTCGATATATCTGTTTATTATAAGCACTTGGAGTTGTGGTACGTATAAACATGTTGAGGAGGGTCAAAATGAACGATCATCTTTCAAAAATCTTATGACTTATTTGACATAGCAGATTAAGTTGAAAACTTGTGCCTAAAAAAAAGGTCCAATGGATCAATACAAAGAAAAAATATCCGAGCAGGTCTTACAATTGAAATATTATCTTCTTGCACCAGTGTTCAAGCCAGGATTAAAAAAAAGCAATGCTGATTTTCTAGGTAAGCTGAGCCTGTACTTGATGAATGCTTCGGTACAATCGTCTTTGACAAACTTATTGTCGTGCTCAAAAACTAAAGTTGACTTTATTTTCTTTTTGTAACAGGAACAAGGTCACCGGGAGCAATCCTTATGAAAATTAGGGGTACGAACTGATATGCGAAATTTACATTACGTTACCACGATTTGAACTCATGATCAACTGATTGTCAGGAAGATGCCTCACTGACTGAACTAAATTCACCAATCTTATTTACTGAACCGGACTGAACATTAAACTTGGAGCAGCGGGTCTTATGAAATATCAACCGTAGTGGGCCAGGCTACTGCAAAATTGCTCCGTACGTCGCATGACACACGAAGCAATGATTGTTGTCTCCATTTCCCTATGTGTATGGGGACACAACCCCTCTCCGTAGCAGTCGCAGGTTTGTAAAGAGCTGGGGTGCTAGATCGACGCCCAAAATAGAGAGCTTCACGAGGCAAAAGGAGTTACAACTGTTCTGCTGATTACCAATGAAGGGAAGACGTTGACTCATGCATTTCCCAAAGACATTAGAGTGAATGCAGTCGGTCCTTGAAGGAGTCCAGTCTCGGCTCACCAATACCATTCTCAGCACCATTAACCATTAGCTCAACGAGATAGGATTAAAGAGTCAATAGAAACGAAAACACACGTCTCCCTGTGGAGACGTAAAATAGTGATAGGATTGCCTTTACGCTGATGCTGTATCTAGATCCTTCGATAATGTTTTGATTTATTGGACATTTTTTAAATTGAAAGCAAACAAGCTCAAAGTTTAGAAATACCGTATTTGCCGCCCAATGAGACGCGTGGTTTACGAGGGTATCTGAGAAAATTCTGCTTACATCAACACATCCAAGACTCAAAGCTTTTGATTTCGAGCTCATCGGCGGCTTATTTTTGCAATCTCAGTGCCTTTGACGCAGTGAACTAGTTATGTAAAAAAATTCATATCATCAATAAGTAGCGGAAATGTCTGGGCCAGCTTTTCAGTTGAAGCATTGGCACCCGTGAACAATGTTTGAGCACTGATAAAAAGGCCTGGGTTTTGAATGCTAATATTCTAGACAAGCAGTCTCCAGTCATAAATAATGCACGTCTTTGCTTGGTACTTTGGAACCAAGATTCGTTTCAAAGAGAACATCTCGTTGAGGAATGAAATACAAACGAGAAATATATTCTGATTGCAGATGGTCTGTATTTCTGTGTGGAAGAGACGACTATGAAAACTAAAAACAAACGTTGTTGAAAGAGACCTGTATATCAAAACAGTGGCCTTAGTTATTTCAATGTGCTGTGTGCATGTTGGAATGGTAATCTATGATATATAAGGCCACAATTTACGACATACCCGCATCATCAAGAAAGAACATATCAGAAATGAGAAACATACGTTGAATCGGCAGTGAGCTCGCGATGTAATACCATCGATCAAAGACCTGGCTGTTTCAATATATTTTGACAACCCAACTCATGATCTAATAATGCCAATACATGATATTCACCACAACACTAAACTTTAACGACCCCCAAACCACTTGATAATAAAACACTTATTTCCAGCTGAAACACACACTCACACATATACACACACTATCACCTATTTTTTAGACAAGTCGCATGCACACACTCATGAACACTTCTCACGAACCCCTTACCCCAGATTTATCACTTTAGTCTACTAATCTCTATCTAATAAATATACAAAGACCTGTTGACCAGTTCTTATCAGCTTTTGGATCACGACAGAGGGCACATTTCAATTCAAGTACTCCTCTGATCACAATATGAGTTTCAATTGACCCAAACATTCTCAATTTTCTGTTTTGATCCTACCACCAAACCCCTGATCTCACGTACACACCGAAATGTTACTTGATACTTCCCCCGGGAGACACACGGATCAAATATCATCCAAAATATAATTACTGTCAAAACATTCGTAGATCTACTCTATTGGCCATAAACATGACATGATGCTTTTGATACCTTCCCGATTGACCAGTACACACTGTTTACCCCTGCCCTAGTTTTTAGAACACTTAAAATCCATTTAGTTTAATTAATAATTACTAAACCCACTGAGAACCATGTATGCACTTCATATAACAGATAACTTTTAGTAACACAGATGTACTTTTTTTCCGAAGAGAATGGGATGAACTTGCAAAAACGTCAAAATAAACGACAGAAATTTCTTTTGTACACAACATGATTTTCTGAATTGTTATTCCTGTCTGATGTATAAATAAGTTTTTATGTGTTTGTATGTGTCCAAGTACGTTGATAGAGATATAAGCAGATATGTAGGTGGATAGATCAGTAAATACACTGTCATATACTATTTCGTACTATTAATGACGCAGATAAAGTATAAACATGAATATTATACTTGTCATGTATAAATGATGAATATTAGATATTAAATATTATTATCATTATCATCATTCTTCTTCTCCTTCTTCTTCTTCTTCTTCTTCTTATCATTATTATTAAGGGGAGGCTTGGGCACAATGTGACAAGGGGAACAGTGAGAAAATCCCATTTCCTCAAAATCTGTACGATGGCAAGTGGTGCTATATTGCCATCAGTAGACAGATACCATTACACAACCTTTCTTTCACTAATGTGATTGAAAGGCTGATGTGACTGGAGGAAATCTCCCCATTGGCGTCTTTATTTCACACCAAAGTGAAAATGTTTTCCCCAATGCGTTGAACCCCAGGTACAGTTAATCCAAGGACATAGGTAGAAACCCTCAATTCGCAATTTAGAGCCATAGATTACTGTACCAAGGCAAGCATTAAAGTATGCCTCGATGATATCCGTATAAAGACGATTTCGGGCACAATGAGAGGGACAGTCAGGGTGGATAAATTCAGATCTGTTTATTGAGGTCACTCAATTCATCACTCCATTCATCACGGACAAAGCTCAAATAAGAATCCTTGATTGCCAATTCTTGACAACCATGAACGCCTCGTTTCTCTTCGTGTTATTGGCATAGCAAAGGAAAACGGCATGACAATTTTGATCCTGCCACCTCTCAGTGGTAACACGATGCAGCGTCTGTTTTAGAACCGTTCGAAACAAGTAAAACCGAGGATAGAGACACCTGGATGGTTCAGTTACCTTAGATGAGTACTCTCTCTCTCTCTTTCTCTCTCTCTCTCTCTCTCTATATATATATATATGTATATATATACATACATATATATATATATATATATGAACAAAAGTTCATATATTACCTTTAAATAACTGTAAACAAAAGAAAATTAAATGCATGTCCAAATCAATGGCATGATAATCTCTACTGATATATATATATAAATATATATATATATATATATATATATATATATATATATATATATATAAATATATATATATACATATATATATATATATATACATACATATATATATATATATATATATATATATATATATATATCAGTAGAGATTATCATGCCATTGATTTGGACATGCAATTAATTTTCTTTTGTTTACAGTTATTTAAAGGTAATATTTGAATTTTTGTTCATATATACATACATATATATATATATATATATATATATATATATATATATATATATATATATGTATATATATACAAAAATTTAGATATTGCATTTAAATAACTAAACTAAAGAAAAATAATTGTATGTCCCAATCAATAACATGATAACCTCAACCGATATATATATATATATATATATATATATATATATATATATATATATATATATATATATATATATGTGTGTGTGTGTGTGTGTGTGTATATATATATATATAGAGAGAGAGAGGGAGAGAGACAGAGAGAGAGAGAGAGAGAGAGACAGAGACAGAGATGCATTATACATATCTTTATGTACATATGCGTAATGGAACGTATAAAAAATTGAAGAAAAAGTAGTTTTTGTGTATATTGACTTAGATACACAGAAAGAGAGAGAATGGGGAGAGAGGGAAATAGACAGAGAGAGAGAGACAGACAGACAGAGACAGAGAGAGCTTGATGAGTTATATAGGATAAAAGCTGAGGGTTTTTTAATTCATGATTATAAGTTTAACCACGGCGATTCTGGTAGTTGCTTGAATACTTAAATCGAGAATAAAATGAATAAGCATTAATCAAAGTAATCACTTTCATAATTCTAAACATGAATCTGCAGTGACGTTGGAAACTCTTCTCCCCTGTAATCCACGTAACCAAATCTCAGACCCATCAGAATACATTCATAATTTACTCCGTCCCGAAAGCTTTTCACAACTACGACATAAACACAAAATACACCCAAAATACGAAATATGACACCTCACATAACATTCCACTTCCAAAAAACGGTTCCATTTCCGGAAAGGAAAAATTTCCCATTCAACCCCAAAACAAGGATAGGTAATCCATTCTCCTGAAGAGATGCAATAAGCACTGGAATGCAATATTGAAAACATTTTCCCTAGTTCTTTTTTATTATATATATATATAAATATATATATATATATATATATATATATATATATATATATATATATATATATATATATATATATATATATGCACACGACAAACCTTAAAACATACATTCATCTCTGTGTAATATAGATATTGAATACGCATTACGATTTGAACAGAACTTTATACGGATGACAATTTTTTTATTGAATGCATTTCACAAAGAAATGTGTGCTCATATATACACAAATGTATATCAGCATATGCATTCACTCGTTCTCTTACATATTTGATAGGAAGCTGCCAGTCATCCTGCAGTGCAAGTTTACGTCGCTATCCAGAGCTAGTGTGCTCCTATGAAGCCGTCTGCGAGATGAATTGGAAGGGAAGATGCAATTACTATTAAAATACATGATGAACTTTTTTTAGCTGACTCTGATTCCAAAATTAACGTCAGATAGACGGTGTTGATTGCAAAAAAAGAGTTTGTCTGATTATGAAAGACCGTGTAAGTTTTGGGCGGGTTTGCAGGATATTTAAGCATGTACAAAGATCTGCGTGAAAGAAAAATGCCTAAAGCTGCATTTTATTTGAAGCCGTCTACATCAGCCATTGTAAACAATAAACGTAAACCCTCAACACCAAGAGAGGTAAGCATAGAAATAGATTATTGTTGGTGTCTGGGATTGATGACAATTGGTTCTCCGCTTTACGCCTTTTCACTTGAGTTGAACATACATGTACTTAGTTGGGTCTTTCGTAAAAATGGAGAGTGCCAATTGCTTCTTCACTTTACACGATTTCAGAGAGTTGGAGATAAATTCACTTAGTTGGGTTTTTCGTAAAAGTGGGGAGTGCCAATTACTTCTTCACTTCACGCAATTTCAGAGACTTGAAGATAAATGTACTTAGTTGGGTCTTTCGTAAAATTGGAGAGTGTGAATTGCTTCTTCACTTTACACAGTTTCAGAAATGAAGGTACATGTACTTAGTTGGGTCTTTCGTAAAAGTGCGGTTGCCAATTGCTTCTTCACTTTACGCAATTTCAGAGAGTTGAGGAAACATGTACTTAGTTGGGTCTTTCGTAAAAGTTGAGGGTTTGAACTTTCAAAAAGATGGGGATGAAATGATACCATTGCGTGAATTCTGGCGATGTTTATAATGACACGAAAATACGCTTGGTGATATAGAAATAGTATATGCGTGTAGTTTTGAGCAGAACTTGATTCAGATGACTATTTTTTCTCATTTTATCCAATGCAAAATGCACACAAGGGGTTGTGCACATAAGCACATGACTGAATATTTACATACGCATTAATTTGTCATGCAAACTTGATAAAGAGATGCCAAAAATCCTGAAATATAGCATTGCGTGATTCCTGGGGAGTCTTTCATTCTACGAACAGCATTCAAGAAATGACGATCCTGTTAGCGCTCTAGTCATTCCTCAGATGTTAATAAAAATCAAGCGAGCAGAAAATAAGAAAAAAAAAACATGAGAAATCTCATTAAACATTCTAGGAATCTACTTCCTAACATTTTTGCACGAAAATCTTTGAGTTGATATAAAGGATTAGTGGAATTCAATTAGAAAACTTCTTTTGCCTTGAAAGATAGATTTTCGATCTATCACAAGCCTACATTCGTTGAGCACCTCGTGAAATACGAACTTATAATTACTTATTAATAGCATGCATTATTCACACGTAAGAATGATAAAAGCCTCTTCTGATTAAAGCACGGGAACCGAATATATTACGAGCTACTACCGCTAAACTTTTGGAGCGGTACAATTAGTGATACAGAGGGAAAAACTCTAAAGGAGACAGTTGAAACTAGGTGTTGTATGTTTTGTTCAATTGATTTTTTTTAGTGTTGAATTCCATCTTCGGTAAAAATTCTTACATAGGGGATTATTTGCTGAACTTGAGAGACAGGCGGTTCAAGTGTGCCATATCAAACTCCTGCTTACCGAGAGCGCTGTTAGCTCAGGTGGTAGAGTCACGTTAAGACTGCATCCTGGTCAACGCAGCTTTGAGTCCCGTACAACAACCATTTTCTCCACTCATTTACCTGTTAGCTGTTAGATTTTCCACTTGGTTAATTCCGGTGCCGAACGAAATATGTTTCAGAATAAATTGTTTTTACAAATATATATATACATATGTATATATATATATATATATATATATATATATATATAAATATATATATATATATATATATATATATATATATATATATATATATATATATATGCATTTGTGTGTATGTGTATTCGATGGAAAAATCAGAATATTTTCATAAGAATTAAAACATATGTTCAACATAGATATAAAGAAATAGGTTGATCAATTCAGGACAGCGACTTCCAATGTACCTTCAACATTGAGGGGATGACAGCTGTTCTTTCCTGTCAAACTATCTTGAGAATTAGGGGGCCACATGTTTGGAGGCCATATATCTGGGGTCAAATGATAATGAAAATTATCGAGTATCCATTTTTTGGTTACATGGACCGCGTAGGAGAGAAATGAGCCCTGCTGGAATGTCCATGGATTCACCAGGACCTGCCAACTTTGATCTAGGGCTTGACTACCATGTCCAGCATCTTGCTTGGGCCATATATATATATATATATATATATAAAGAGAGAGAGAGAGAGAGAGAGAGAGAGAGAGAGAGAGAGAGAGAGAGAGAGATGGGAAGCAATCATATATATATATATATATATATATATATATATATATAATTGCTTCCTCTTGTCAGATGATAGCTGTTCCATCACATTACCTGGATACCATGCTTCATTCCACAACGCCCATGTGCTCTGAAGTGGCTCTGAAGCCCAGCTGCTGACATGGAAGGTCAAAAGCACACATAGCAGACAAAAGTCAGACTGCTCACAGTATTGATTGAATCTAGTCATTATGCATTTGTATTGAGCGTGTCTCTTTCATCCGTGACCCATCTCACACATTGTATTGTCGGGAAAAGAGGAAAAAAGATTATTACACGTAGTTTGTTTTTACAGATTTCGTAGTGATTTTGGTGTGATTTACATAACCTGCCATTGGAAAAAGGGTACAATAGCAGGCATCACATTTCCAGTTCTCTAAATTCCGTGGCAGATACACAGAAGCTTTGGGCAAGACCAGTTTTAGTGTATATATATATATATATATATATATATATATATATATATATATATATATATATATATATTAATATTATTTTGTCATCCACAGACAGCTGTTTCGATGTATTACATCTTTCCAGTGTGGCTACAGACTTTCCATTATCCCATGCTGTACTGCGAGGTAGGATTGTAACCCTCACTTCAGACCCGGAGGCCGATATCCTACCTCTGTAGTAAGACTGAATTTAAGCGATATATTTATTTACACAGAAATTCCTCATCTACCAGAGTGCTCTATTCCTATGGAATATATATATATATATATATATATATATATATATATATTATTGTGTAATCTGCAGACAGCTGTTTCGATGTATTACATTTCTTCAGTGTGGCTATTGACTCATTATCCCATCCAGTATCACGAGGTTGGATGGAAGGAGGTCGATGTCCTACCTCTGAGCTACGGAACTGGACGGTCAGTAAGGCTGAATTTAAGCGATATATTTATTTTTGCACATATTCCCCATCCACCAGAATGCTCATATATATATATATATATATATATATATATATATATATATATATATATATATGCAACTGTTCAGCTTAATGGTGAGAACAACTCTGAAGCAGCTATCTTATCGACAACAGTCCCATTTTCTTCAATTGTTTATTCATTTTACACTGTTCAGACCAAATGACACACTTACCGGATAATAACGGGAGGTAATTTCAGATAAGGTTCCAGTGTGATATAACACATTTATAATCATTTCCGTCTGATTATGGATCCATCTTTCAAGGATATGCATACATCTACATACAGATATATGTACATATATATACACATGCATATACACACGTATTTATATATACACATATATATGTACATATACATGCACGCACACACAGACACATACACATATATGCAGATATATATATATATATATATATGTAAGTAATTGATAGGACGCGAGACCTTTGAGGTGTCGATCATCGAATACTTCAGCTGATATCCTGATGTAAGTTAGCAACATATTACGTTAATAATAATAGTTGCAGCAACGAAACTAGACAAGATTTACTGCCAGTAGTACACATCTGAAAAAAAAATTAGAGAATACATCGACCAAAACGTTACGTTTAAAAAATTATAAAGATGCTATTACCAACCTGAATAATTCCTCAGACAATGAAATGCTCCATACAGCAATGGCTGATATCATAGAAACAGGATGAATGATAGGAAGGAAATATTTAATAGAAATTCGATATAAATTCAGGAATTATGTGATAGCATAACAAAGAAACAGAAAAAGTGACAATGAGTCACGGCTGTTCTGTTTTCTGGAAGGGACGGAGAGTACAGGTTGATTTTATTCGCTAAGAGAATAGTTGGTCCACCTGAAAGCCAATGCAATTTATATTACTGTCGGAAGATCGATAATTCCGACCGCCTGATTGGATAAAAAGACAGATACAATCAGCTTGACCGAAATTAAAAACTGCGCTGCACACAACACGACAAGATTAAACATAATGAAAAGATAAAAGTGAAAAAAAAAAAAATACCAAGAAAAACTATTACGCACATTGTATTCTTGCAGGCAAATCCGATAGAGACGGGGCGATATTGTGCATATTCTGTTAAAAGAAAGCTTATTTATTTAACCAGTTGCATTGAGTTCCAGCCTTGGAGCAAGCATCATGCCCGCAGGTTGTTTTTTTTTTTAAGACAGCAAGGCGTGGGCAAGTATTTTACATGCTTTGCTAAATCGTATTTTTATCATTTTCGATTAGATATTCTTTCTCAATATCATTACTTTCTATGGCAACATTCAGGCTGATTTCCACAACTGTTGAGCAAGGTGCAAGAATTGCAAGTCATCCAACTGGATTGCGAGTTCAATCCTCGTAGGAGGTTACTTCCTTATGTCCGAACTGTACTGCTTGCTCAACTGTTACTGAATATAAAACGATTTGCACGTTGTAGCAAAAAGCAACAACAAAAAGATGAGAGATGAACTAGTCAAAATTAATGTTGAATACCACATTAAAAAAATCCAAACATTTTCCATCTTGGAAGGAAAAGGCTTTCTTGCGCTGTATTTTAGCCTTTTTAACGATCAACGCTCTTTTCATTCTATATTGATTGACGAAACTATCGTATATGATAGCATATGAAGTCCCCTTATGTCATCAAGGGATATGAGGATACTGCATTCTTCTCATTAATCACCCAGTTTTCAAAAGCCCAACCTCAATTTCCGTCGGACTGGACAACGAAGATAATCTTTATATTAAAGCCATTTTTCAAAAAATAAATGGGAGTTGTATGCCTTTAAAGACGGTAGTTGTATTATCAAAGAAGAATGAAAAAAAACAAAACAACAAAACAAACTATGATAAGCTATAGGCTGAGTGTCGGAATTCGATGATCAATTTCAGCAACATATCAATACACATATGAACGACGAAGATCAATCATACATTTGTAATTTATTTTTTCTCTTTTTGTATCGGAATAAAAAAAAAAGAAAATGATCGCCAAAAATACAAGAGACTTTTTTTTAACAATTCTTTGGGGATGCGATCAAAAATTGATGAAGGCTGGAGAACGCATCCACCAGAATGTGGTGATTAGAACTATGTGAACATAAATCCGAATTCTTCTTGAAATCACAATACTTTATCAGAAATTTCCTAGCATTATCGTGTCAAAACATAAGACGTTACATTAACTCTGATAATCAAGTTTAATTAGCTTTATATCTAATTACGATACAATAGGCTTTGGATGGGTGATGTGCTAGAATTGATATTAATGATTCAAGCGAATTAGTCTCATGATAATAGGTATAGAAATACATTGATCAAAGTCTTGCTACTGTCGTGATATAATTATCTAGATAATTACTCGTTTTAAAACCCCAAATGATTCATCCACACAAGTCTCATAATATCTTGAAGCGAATATATTTATCAGATCCTTACTACTGTTAAGACATTGCTATCTGTATAGTTATTTGTTCCAATGCCCAATTCACTACAGCTGCGAATACATTTGGGACTCCATAACTGAGTAAACGTCAAACAATCTTCATGGGGTCATAGGGCCCTGTTATCATAGTTTTGCATTGATGAAAATCATTACCTTGAAAATGCCTTCGAAATTCAAGTTTCTGATATCAACCTAAAACCAGATCTTTTTTCTGATAGACCGGCTGGCTACTAAAAACACAAGATTCTATGAATATAGATCAAATGCGGGTATTATTCGTGGGTAATTAATATACAAGACTGAACAATGTTGTTTCTTGTTAAATATTTACTTGATGTTTTCCCAGTGATGCTTTCATCTTTCATGTTTCACATTTTGTATTTAAAGGTCAATACTTTAGACAATCAAGTCAAACTGCCGATATTTAGTTGAATGAAACAGCCTGATCACTTAATTCATACTGTTTCATCTCTTGATTTGGTTTTACACGTGAATAAAGAATGCAGTAAACGTCAGTTCTTTAATCCCCGAACTCAGAATCATATACGTAGGCATATCATTAAATATGGAGAGCAATCATGCAAAGACCCTTTATTTTACACTACAACTTGTGTTTTTTAATATAATACTCTCCCTTGTCAATAAACCTAACGCTTCCCCATCACTAACATAGGTCAAACATTATACATTTCACATTATACAGTGGAAATTTAAAATAAAAATCTTTCTAATAACTGTGTCATGTACCACTGAATTAAGCAAATTGACAAGAAAGGAGATTGTCTTTCTGAACAAAAATATCTCTACTTACCTTTTGCAGTCTAGAAGGGAATTGTTCTTATTATCAAGAGGATTCTGGTATGATCGGAATGAATAGTAATCAGGAGGTGCAATGTCTGGTGAATACGGCCGTTGATTGGGAATTTCCCAGCCATGTTGTTACTATATCTGGTCACAAAAGAATCATGTTATATTGACGGAACATAATGTCTTTCGATTAACCGATTTCGGATATTTTTCGACGTTTTTTTTTGCATTCATTTTGGCTAATTGGGAGCAGAACTTATTCTAACCAAACTTTTGGTTCTCCAGAAAGAACTTATCGATCTCTTGTATTCCACTCTGTTGTAAATTATCCACTTTTCATCACCCACCACAATTTGTTCCGAAGACATAACATTTAAATCCGGTCTATTAGTTCTTTTCGCTTGGCTTACGTAGGTGTGACACGTCAAAGTGGCTAACATTATCGAGCTGATGCAAGTGATTTTTGATGCTTGATTTGGATATGTTGATTATTTTGGCTATCTTTTACGTAATACTTCAAAGCCGTATTTCGTACGACAGATTCGAAGTATTTGTCTAGTTCTGCATTATAGTTATTTAATGAATAGATATCCCACGAAACAAAAAAAAAAAACCCAAAAAAACATTACACAAGAGCTGCGAATCACCCAGATTTCTTATTGTCTTTTTCAAGTTGGCGCATTCTAGGATTACTATAATTCACTGCAACAGGCAACAAGGTTTCGTTTCCGAGCTTAGATGACAAAAGCAAGCAATCAGACTTTTAGTATTATACAGATGAGCCATGATTTTGACAAAAGTCTTTTTTTTCCCCCAAAATGAGCACATTGACATTACAGCTGCCATTTACCTGAATTTCCAGGAGAACAGGATTTGGCACAAGGTCTGTTCAGGGTAGGGGACATTTCATGCCTACGTTTAAGGACGGAAACATCTTGAAGAATTCTCTTTGGACGTAAGAACACAACTTGGTCACCGGACGGATCCAGATTACAACTGTCAAAACGATAGGGAGCAATACAGACGGCATAGAATTTGCATCTATTTGGCCAGAAATGATATTAGAAATATATGTATACATATATTCATTGAGATATAAACACTTTCTCAGATACCTGCACATGGTTAACGACAGGTGTACACACATACACACACACAAACACACACACACACACACACACTCACAAGTATGATTATAAATTTCGTTAAATCTTCTATACAGAATGATCTCCCGTTATTAAACGTTGAAATCATTCCAAATAAGAGTTCCATTTTGATATAACATAATCTGTAATCATTCTGACAAGATATGTATATAGATATATATCCATTTTTAATATATATACGTATATATATATATATATATATATATATATATATATATATATATATATATATTTGTGTGTGAGTGTGTGTGTGC